>APFE030901423.1:163732-179501 GCA_000404065.3 Pinus taeda | reverse complement strand
CTAGTGACCAAATTTTGCTTGAAGACTCACTGAAATGACAAAATTTGACCTTAACACTCTGAAACCACTTTGTAAGAGCATATTTGATCACTGGAGGAAGCTGACACTAACATTGGCTCCAATGGGGATGGTAGCTCCTTGGAGGTGCCAAGAACTTTAGACCTCTGGGAGAGCAGACCAGTGCTTTCAGCCATTGGGCAATGGAGTAAAAAACTCAAGCTGAAATGCATGACTGAAAACCGACTCAAACTAACTTAACAACAAGACTGAAAATAGACTAACAAAGGACTCATGACTCAACTAAAAATCAATACTTAAACACAACCGACAAACTGAAAATGATGCTCAAAGTGGAGCTTATTCATCACAACCTACTCTAACAGTTTCATTCATCACCTGATCAAGTGAAATGAAACAACCAATGCAACCAAGTAAGTATCTTATCTGCTGTTTGAAATTTTCGCAAGTTCTCACTTATGACCAACAAGAGAGAACTAATGAAAGGAAACTCCCATGACAACTTAGAAACAGATCCATTGAATGATATGAATTCTCTATCCGCCTCCAAAAACACTACATAAGGATCATGAAATTCAAGCACACTGGAACTTAACTCATCCAATGGATTACTTCTCGTTTCCTCATACCATGAATGCAAATTTTGATCTGAGCCTTGTGACGAGACCTCTGCTGAAAATGAGAAAGAAACCGGTTGCCGGATCAAATTCATATCAGCACATGTTTCAAGCTCACATGTAGTCAATGGAGAAAGACTTTGACTGCAAACCTCATCCAAAACATCTTCTATTGCATCATGAAAAACTTGAAAAGACTGCTGCAATCCCATTTCTATTGGTTCCATTGTGATTACATGATTGTCTATATGCTGCTCATTCTTCACTGAATATGGACTATGCAAATTTCCCTTCAAAAACTGAAATGATTCAAAACAGAAAGGTAGGGAACCTTCTTGTATCATTTGATCAAATATGTCAACTTCCATGCCTTCATCTACAACTTGACAATCAAAGGCATTCGGGGGCTGCAAATCTAGATATGAAAAATCTTGAACAAGGTTTTCATTGCCCTCAAGATGGTCTAAATCAAGACTTGTTGACCACTGATTTTTGATTGCATGGAAGTTGTCTCTAATGAACTGACATGAATCAAAACAAAAAGGTAAAGATCCTTCACTTACTTCAAAATTTGTTGCACTTTCCTCATCGATGTCATAGCTGATATGTGATGGCTGAACATTGCATTCAGGCTGCTGAAAATGAACTTTTTCCTCCCACAAACTAGCTGTTGATTCGTCTGTAATATTAGCTTTTGTTTGGAGAACATAATCATCATCATACTCATCATACTGAAGCAAATCATCATCAAACATACACATCATATCAACAACTCTCTCTTCTTCACAATGATCTATAAAACAATCACTATGACAACTGGGATAAGAAACAAAATGTTTTGGATCAGCAACTTGTTCTTCTTCAATCAGCGAGCCTTGAACATCATAATCATTCCTTGCGTTGATCTTGTCCATCATCTTTTCCACTACACTTACCAAACTGTCAAGCTTTATCTCTAGAGATGTGGATTCGGACGGATCTATGTTTTTCATCTCTTCTTCCTACATCCTTGCCCTTCAGATCAGCAGATGCGCCTCTACATTCACTGCACTGTTTTGCATCTCGTGAAGTGTTGCAATATCCCTTTCTCTCAGCTGAAACTCCATCTCCGGATCAAAGGCACCTGGGTAGTGCAAGAGAGCAGATCTAGGAGTAGGCCTTATATCAACTGGGATTGAATAATAAACTTGATTAAATCTGGCCGAAAACTGTTGTACTGTCTCCCCTGGAAACCTTTTCAGTTGGTTATACTCTTCTACAATCAAGAAAAGGTTTTGTTCAATCATCCACCTGTCGAGAAAAACTTTGACGAACTGCTGGAAATCTGAGATACTTGCATCAGGCAGGGTTTTCAACCAACTCTTCACTTTGGCTTGCAAAGAAAGAGCAAAAAGCTTTATACTAACATCTTCATCATCAACTTCAAAAAGATCTAGAAAATTCTCAAAATTTTGCACATGTTGCTCAATGTTGACATTTTTACTTTCACCATCAAACCTCGACAAGTATAGATCATAATTTTTGGGGAAAGCATGAAGAACAGAAGGTAAAACAAGAGGTTTATACCGATCTGGAATTTTACAAGGCGTAGAGGTATGTACAGCAGATATAGAATTAGTTTTGGTCTCTTGGGGCTCATCAATTCGAAGATGATCATCACAAAATTCGGAAAAAGGATCTTGATCTAGCTCAAAGGCATGCAAATCTTTGGTTTTCACACCTTTCAAAGGGAAAGAATCAATTGCAGGCCGAGGATCTCTTCTCAAGCATAATATACTTTGCAAAGCCTTCTTTACATTCTTGGGAAAAGAGAAGAAATAATTTATGACAAAGAACAAAATGTCTTGGATGAAATTCCAACTTGAGTACCTGATCTGTCCATGTTGTCCTTTCATGTTTTTGCTGGTCAGGATCATCCTCCAGTGGAGTCTTTGGATCTGATCTCGAAAATGATTTAGAGTCGCCAGGTGAATGATTTCAGCCTGTCAAGTGTCTGATCGGTGTCCACCATCAACAATCAGATCTGAACTTGATACATATACTGGGGTGAAATGCAAATGAAGTGTTTTATTCACAAGCTCACAAATATCGACTGAGGCAACGTTTATCTATTAACGCTGATGTAAAACAAGAGCGTGTTCGAAGGCTACCTCGTGTATCTTTAGAAACTGTCTAAGACTTATGAAATAACACGTCAATGAGAAAACGATTGGTTTGTTCTCCCCAGTATGGTCGCCAGTATGTTAGCGCTTGAAATTTCACCTCAGGCTGAGAAAGGTAAACCTCAAGGCTACATCAAACCATTTAGCCTCGTAGTTAGCCCTACGGGGCAAGAGAAGGCTCTCTCTAGTCTATCTCGTGAAATCTCCAATAGATGAGATGACCAATAAGGTAACACTGATATTAGGCTATTAAACTGATCAAAGAGTTGGATTTGGGGTTTTTGGGGGCAAATTGAGGGGATGGCAATTTTGGGTGCGGGGATTGGACACAGTTTCTGCAGGGGGTTCTTTGGGGTGAGGTAGGAGACAGTATTGATGCCTTTAACTGAAGTGGATGGTCAGGAATGATAGGTGAGGAGCTAAGAGAGCAAACAATAACTTTGAATTCTCCTTAAACAGTAGAAAACATTGAAATTAAACAAACTTAAAAGCAGAGCATGGCAAGCATGAATTCTTACTTTAACACTTCATTTGTTTAATGTGCAGAAGTAAAGAAAGGAAATGAATCACATAACAAAGCTTACAAGCAAATTGAGAAACACACCATCAACACATGAGTCCACAAGAATCCCAAAGAGGATTGCAAAACCCTGGTCTTCCTTAGCCAAAAATTGCAGAGATACAGTGAAATAATACAATGAAAGTTTCTCCCTCAAGAGTCCAACCATGAAAATGAGTATGAAAGTACATAATATAGATGATCTAACCTCTTTACCTGCCTCTAGGGGTTGAGCTCATCCTTCTAGGAGCTGTTTCAACCACTTCTAAACTTAGCACTAAAATCTAGGCAGTCAAAACAACTTGCCTCTATAAACTAGGAAACCAATCCATTCATTAAATGTTTGCTATTTCATGCATGAATCTTCTAGAATAGGTAAATGAGTGTCATGGTAACATGAAAATACATTAAATACATCAAAGAGAGTGAAAAATCCCATCTCAAGTCAAAACTGGTCAAAGCTGGGCGAATTCCTGAGCTGTAGATGAATTTTCTGTGAAAACTGCCCAACATGTCGCGCGCAGCTGCCTGACATGTCGTGCGCCTTTGGAGCTATGTTTGGGGCACTTGTAGGTGGCCAAATTGGGCAAGAGTAGGCATGTTGGAAAGGCCTGTGAGTATACTTTCCAACCCAACTGGAATTTTTGGATTTGGAGTTCATTTGCCCTATCAAAAATCAATTCTCCCAAGACAGCTTTCTGTAGTTCAAAAAGGTGGCAGAAAGTCAAATTTTGCATGTTTTTTGACTTTTTGGAGGCCCAAAACATGACAAAATCTCAATTCCATCCATGTGCATATGTAACTTTTCATGAAAAATTTGGAAATGCTGAGTTTTTATCAAATAGAGTTGTCGGGACGACATGTCCCACCGGGGGTGAGACGCGTTAATGAGTAAAAACCTGTAAATTGCCAAAAAATACCAAAAATGACCCAAAATGCTCAAAAGTTTTTGAAATTTGTGCTGTGGCTGAGCTATTTAGTACTATGATCCTTCAAGGAAGCCTCAGCCAAGATACGGAGGGGATCGGGCCTTTTTCTCCTTTTTTGCATATACCGGAAACATGAGACTGCCATAGGACAAGCCTGTAAATCTTTCAAAGAAGTGGGCTCCTCTCTCTTATGATGACCACCCTTTCCACCCTTATGAGGCCTCCTTTGTACCCCAATCTCTGAACTTGATGCCTGGTCATCACTCTGCTCATAGGTTTCGGTTTCTGACATTGTTTGAGGAGCAAAGTGGACAAAATGTACTACTGTTTCTGCCTTTAAAAGTGTTGATTTCTTTGTTGTTTCAAGGGGACAAGGAACACGAGGGGAATGTTAGGGGAGGGACATTTTTGAAAGGAAAATGGGAATACATGTATATAACAGGGAATTTAGGGAAAACATTGCAAACAAAATCATTGCATATGCATCATCAAATTCATGTGTTTACATGGTCATATGGAGAGGTAGGGTTAGGGTTTGAGTTTTAGTGTTTAGGGAGAAGGGTATGGTTTGTATTTCTTTTACAAATTAGCAGGGGAAATTATATGGAAATACAAGGAAAGTGACAAAGGGAAAGAGGAGAATACTTACAAGGGAAAAGCCATGAAACAACAATAAACCCTAGCACACTTGCACTTTGACCTTTTTAAGCACAATACACATGAATTTCCCATTTCATCTTGATGGAATTTGACACATCTTCCATGCTCATTTTTTCTTTACCAAGCAAAATCACCATGATTTAGAGGCCTACCTGAAGAAATTTAGGAGAAAGAAGTTGATTTGTGGCTCACTGGAAAATTTCTGTGGAGAAATCCCCAACATGTCGCGCACCTCTTGACATGTCGCGCCAGTGTAATTTTTACACTGCTAGAGGTGCCCTGACATGTCGCGCACCTCTTGACATGTCGCGCTTTTTCAGGAGGCGTTTGGAGGCCTTCCCTGTGTCAGAATCGGGTGCGGGATAGCTCGTTGGAAAGATATTTGATTCTACTTTCCAAAACAACTTCAATTTTGAAATTTGGAGTTGATTTGACCTATAAAAACTCAAATCTCCCAAGACTGGTCGAAAAGTGCCAAATGAGGCTTCCTCAAGGAAGAGTGTTGTTGCAGTCAACTTTTGAATGCCTTCCTCAACCCTAAATTGAGCTCATGATAGCTCATTGGAAATATCTTTGTGTCTAGGTATCATTTGACCCATAAAACATATCATTTGGCCAACCAAGCTAGGAGAAAACTTGATTTTCCCAAGGTTACTTTAGAGGTGTCTTTGATTCTCCTGAGGCAACGAAATTCTTGACATTTCTCTCAAACCATGACACCTGTGAAAAAAGTGAAAGAGGTTTTTATTCTTTGGCATGTTTTTGACAACAACCTCTCTCCGTTTTCCCAAATTCATCTTTTATTTCTCTGGAACATCATTTGACTGTGACTTGTCCCGATGTGTGAAACAAGGAATTTCGTCGAAATAGAGCGAAATGAAGGGGATAGGGGGCTTCTAAATTCTTGGGGAAATTTTTTGGGAGTGGGGAGGGATGTTAGGAAGTAGGGGAAAGTGGAATCTCAGAGATTTAGTGAGGGGAAGAGGTCCAAAAGGGAAAAACACAGGCCCAACCTAGGAAATTGCCACGTTGTAGCTAGAAACTAGGGTTTGTGCAAAAATGAGGATTTTGGGGGATCTGAGTGTTGGGAAGTGCTTGATAAGGTACATTAAGGATAGGGTAAGGTGTATGAACATCAGGAAACAATTTTTTCCATTGATTTGACCGTCCAAGAGAAATTGCCTTCAAAACCCTAGGAGAGGGAAATGAACCTTGCCTAGGCACAACTGAAGCATGAACAAGGTGTAAAATGACTCATTAGACACTGAGATGATAATCAAAATCCTATGAATGATGATAGACTTAGCTGAACGATGACATGGATGGGCCTTTGGGCAACTTTGAAAAGAGTGAGAGCAAACCCTAGACCTAATGCCTAGTGACCAAATTTTGCTTGAAGACTCACTGAAAGGACAAAATTTGACCTTGACACTCTAAGACCACTTTCTAAGAGCATATTTGATCATTGGAGGAAGGCTGGGAAGACTGACACTAACACATGGATGGAGGCAGTCTCTAGTCTGAGTTGTAAGGGTCTTGGTCATCTCATCTTGAATCTAATGAATGAAGAATTTGAGACTAGGTTTTCCCCTCGAGGGGGGTTTTTCCTTGGCAGTGTGCCTATATCTTGTGTTCTTCTATTTGTTTCTTGGCATTAATCTTGATGATTAGAAAATATAATTAAAATACATAATACTAATAATGAAAAAAAGCACAAGTTAATTTCATAAATAAGGAAAATCATTTAACTACCATCTATATTGATTTTCCAACATGGAATCAAAGCCTTGGTCATGGTCAAATCAATTTGAAGAAGGGAAGTTCTCAGCTAATAAGATTACAGTGAGAATGTTAAAGAATGAAGAAGAAATAAGTTGGATCATTTTTTATAATACTCAAAGGAGTGACTTCACTATAAAATGTATATAAGTAATAGTGAAAAATAACAAAGATAGTTTCAAGGATATAACAAGTTCACATCTTTTTAGAATGGATTCATAACATTTTCGGTGAAGACATAATCTAGAAGGATCAATATTGACATTTTAGTGAAGTCACAATAAAGATATAACTTCATTGTGTATTTCAGAAATGGCATAGGTAATACCACAATGACATGATCTCGGTATGGTAACATAGTCTCAATGCATTCACTACTTCGATACAATCACATGATAAAGGGTTCATCATTGTAAGAAGATCTCAGTGCTAGTTCAGAAAGAAGATCTCAGTGATACACCTCAACAGGGAAGCTTGGTTCTTGTGAAAAGTGCTTGATGACAAAACATCTTCAAAGATAGGTGAAGTCACAATAATGAAGAAGAATTTAGGCTCATTATGAGTGAA
Source organism: Pinus taeda (assembly GCA_000404065.3). Lineage (NCBI taxonomy): Eukaryota > Viridiplantae > Streptophyta > Pinopsida > Pinales > Pinaceae > Pinus > Pinus taeda. The sequence goes on along the minus strand of APFE030901423.1, from coordinate 172,210 downwards.
TCATGATAATATTGAAGCAATGATATATAGAGTGAACTAGTTCATCCAATCTATAATTCGTTGAAGAAAAGGGGTCTCACAATAGATACCTTTGGAAATCCACCAATGATATAAGGTATTTATAAGAAGTATTAAGTTTGAAGGGAATCTAAAATATATCCTATAAAGAGCACAAGATACCAGTTTAATAAAATCAATTATTTCACACTCAACAAGTATGATAAAATCAGAGGTATGTAAACACAAGGTACGCATGCTCATGAGTTCTTAGATTTTCAATATATCTAATGATTAATGGTTCATATAATCCTTGTTGATATCTATTCTATACTAAAGAGTGTACTCTCTAGATAACATATTAGAATCTGAGTCCTCTCCCTCTAGGATCTACAAGTAATCTAGGATTCCAAGAAAAAATCCTTGATTAAAAGAACGAATAAATTTTCATAAGCTTTTGTCTTGCATGGTTACGTAAGAGATCTAACTTGAGAAATGAAGTCATGGTATCACATGTTTTGCTTGAAAGCATGAATTACAGGTATAGAAGTCAAGAATCATCTCCAAGTATGTCTATATATCTTATAAAATTATCTTTATCTTATTTTTTGAAGTTTGCATTGCATTACTAACATCATTATGTCTATCCTCCATGGTTATGTAAGGGATCTAACTTGAGAAATGAAGTCATGGTATCACATGTTTTTACTTGAAAGCATGCATTACATGTATAGAGGTCAGGAAACATCTCCAAGTATGTCTATATATCTTATAAAATTCTCTTTATCTTATTTTTTGAAGTTTGCATTACATTACTAACATCATTATGTCTAGCTATCTTGAATCATAGAGATTCTTGTTTAGGGTGATTCATCTCTCAATAAAGCTACCCCCCCCCGCCCATCATATTATTAATTGAATTTAAAGAGCCCTAGATTGGTTCTTTGGAAAACCCTAACCTAAGGATATGTTGACAATGTGTGAAACCATAGTCTGTTTAGGATTATTGTGAAATTCTATTTGAAGTTCTTATTGATGATGTCATGTTTGGGATTTTGGTATGATCATGAAATCTTAACTTGTTAGGGTTGAGTGATGTTTGTCTGAGATCCTGAACCTTTGAAGTTTTGGTATTGTAGGGTTTGCTTTGATATCTTATAAAACCCTAGATTCTTAGGGTTTATCTTGGTCTATAAGAAAAACCCTAGTTATAGAGTCCTAGGAATGAAACCCTAGGTATGTGTCCATTTGGTTGAAATCCTAGACTATTCTAGGATGGGATATGTCTAATATATTAATGTTTTTTGACATGTGATGTTCCTATGCATGGTGATGAATTCCTAGATGTATGAGTTGACCCTTTTGTTATTAGTCATGGATGCTAGGGTTTGGAACTAAGCCCTAGTCAAAGTTTGTCTTTCTAGGATAATAGTATTATAGTGTTTTGGAGTTAAACCTTAGTAGAAGTATAAATATCTAATGTATGATGACAATGTGATAATTTGATATTTGTTTCTTTGTTTTGGTTTGGATTGACGATTGATTGAAAATATAGGGTTTGGAACTAATCCTAATGGAAGTTGGTCATGTTAATGACTAAGTGGTGATTGGTTTTGATTGATTCTTTTGTAGGAAATCTAGGATTTGTATGAAACCCTGGCAAGAAGTCTGACATATGATTTTTTAAAAGTTTTTAGATTCTTTGTAGATATATATTTGTTTGAATTGTTTCTAGGGTTTTCTATATGTTCTAGTATGCTATGCCATACCTTTGGAAGAGACATTGAAACCCTAGATGTAATGAAAGTCGTTATGATGTGGTCTAGGGTTTATGACAAAGTCCCTAGCAAGATGTTGAAGAGTATGTGTCTCTTGGATATAATTAAGTTTTGACATCTGATATATAAAGTCCAAATGCTTCTATTGTTATAAGTTTTTAATATGGTTAACTTCATGCTTCTATAATTTTGGGTGTACTTGCTATCTAAGTTGTGTAATTAAATTATCTTCAAATTAGTGAAGATGATCGTAAGAAAAATTGATGTGATAAGCATGATATATGAATGAATCTGATAATAAGGATGGAAGCCATAAAATATTCTCCAATGTCGTAAATAAGAAGTAGCACTCCCTATGTTAAGAGGGAGTCTAGATGAAATATCCCTAGGTTAAGAGGGAGCTTGAATGGCTGAAATCTCCCTAGGAGAAGGGGATGGTTGAGAATATTTCTTGTACAATAATGATTAGATCCTCTCTGATTAAGAGGGAGTGACAAATATGGTTATCGACTTCATGTTTCATGCACTAAACCAGGACTAACAGTCATAAGTTTAATGAAGGCCATGACTGAGAGAAGGAAATTGGAGAATGAATTTTGAGGTGTTGTTGAAAGAAGGAAAGCAGGATCCTATTGAAGAATATGTTGTTGTATATGAAGTAGGAAAAGTAAAGTGTATGAATAAGGAATATTCTGTCAAATATTCGGTGGATAGTCCTACTATAAAAAGTTGAGAAGAAACATCAAGTTGTCTAGAAGACCTCGAAGGTTTGTATTTGATTATGCACATTTGAAAGTATATTATTGATTGGGGTTGTGTTTGTATAGGTGAATCTCTTGAAGGTTTTGATAGCATGCTGGCTACCAACTAGTTTGATTGGGAGATATTGGTCATACTTAATCTGCTAGATATAGGAGTGTTGAGGCTTTGTGAGTGAAGCATTTCCTAGGAAGACATCCTGCTGACAGTTTGTGTTGATTTTCTACATCCCAAAGTTGGAAAATGTGGTGGTTGTTATAGAGCTATGTTTTTGGATACACACCTAGATTTTTGGGTTGGTAGTTAGCATGTAAGCCTGATTGTACTTGGATGAGCTGAAAGCTTGAGTCCACCTTATTCCCACTTGGATAGATTTACTTGTTCAGGAATCTAGTATGTGGCATTGTGGTGCCTAAATTATTGAGAGACTAATGGATAGATTTCCCTCTTCAGTAATCTAGTCCATGGCATAGTGATGCCTAAAATTTATTCATGGTTCATATAGTTGAGATCTTCCATTATATTTGTATATCATTAATACCTCCCTATTTAAGAAGGAGTGTTGGAAAATGTAACTAGGTTCGGTCTTCATTTAATCTATTTGAGTCAATTTGTAATGTACTTATCAAAACAAAGTGAAAATAATTTTTATTATTAAATGGATTTGACTTATTAAACCATGGGTTTCATAATTGGTTCAAATGTATAGGTCAAGCCTCCATTATTGGCTTTAGGTTATTGTCAAAGTAAATTTGTAAAGACTCCTCCATCTATTGAAGTCTTGTTGTTGTAGAAAGGATCTCCATTAAGGCGAATTCCATAAGGAGATCACATGTCAACCTACACAAATGAAAGAATATGCATGTTGACTCAATAATTATGACACAATTTTCACAATGTCATGTAGGCTTATTTACATGGGGAAACCACCATATATACCAGCTATGGATCTTTGCATTACACCATCTCAAAGCTCAGAAATTTCAGAGATACATTTTTGGTGTTCATACAGAAGCTCACATAGAATCATAGATTATAAGTTCAGATTTCAGGAGAGTTTCTATTTAGTGATCACAGAGAAGTTCAGATGAATGTTTCAGGGTCTTTGTAGAGAAAATCTCAGATATCATAGTGTGTTGTGTTCAAAGGACTTCAAGGAAATGGTCTCAGTACCATTGCAGAAGAAAAGTGGCATCACAGCAATACATGAAGCAACTCAGATTGGTTGCAGAAGGTGATCTCTTCAAGGTCAAGTATGAAGAAGATTGACTGTGACAAGAGAAATGGAATTGAAGCATAGCAAGGTTGACTTGATGGATGGAGATAGTCTCTAGTATGAGTTGTAAGGGTCTTGGTCATCTCACCTTGAATCTAATGAAGGGAGAATTTGTGACCGGGTTCTCCCCTTGAGGCGGGATTTTCCTTGGCACCATTCATATATATTGTGTTCTTCTATTTGTTGCTTGGCATTAATATTCATGAATAGAAAATATAATTAAAAGACATAATACTAATAATGAAAAACATCACAAGTTAATGTCATGGATAAGGAAAATCATTTAACTACCATCTATATCGATTTTCCAACAAGAGGAACCCTTTAATTTGTAGATAGCATAGGTATGGTACATTAACATCCATTGAGGTTCAAAAATTTTCCAAATATGAAAAGATCGAGGCTACTATATGATTATATTTTTTTTGGAAAATGTTTTGTTATAAAGGTGATTAAATCTTTGAATAGGAGATTCATAGATTTACATATATTTAATGTGGCTAAGTTTTTCACTTCTCAACGTTACTATAAACAAGTGAATGACATACTCTCCAACAAAAAGATGGTTGAAATTTTTATCTGAAAAATTTAGCATTGGGGAATCATCTATTATGGATACTAGTAGATGTTTGGGTGAAATGGATGAATTCATTTGTATTATTTGTAAATCATACACTAAAAGGAATATGTATGGCATGAGACCGATATGGAGATGAACTTGAATGGGTTGAAGGATTTCCATAATTGATTTAAATATGACAAGCTATTATCGTTATCCCAACAATTGCACAAGTGCGTGGAAGCAGCTTCTAAAAATTAAACAAGATAAAAAATGATGACAGATAAATACTTTCATTAGAGAAACTAGGTATGTTAATGTTTCTATCTTTAAGTGCACCTCATGCCCTATATGAGGTAGATTGGAATGCTAATTACGATGTATGGAAATAAATAAAAACTAGAAAGTCATTTCCATTGGGAAAATAGATTTATATTTTCAATTATGTAAGTCCAAATATCATCGAATGGATAGAAAAAACATATATTTACCATTTTTTTAATGGATTTTTTAGAATTTGTCTTTCTTATTTACTATTTTAATGTAGCTACTCTTTAAAATTTTAAGATTTTAAATATTTAGAAGGACACTATTTCATTATGGAATTTGTTTTACAAGGGTTTTATTTAATATATATTTTTAAGTAGAAATGTTTTTTTTTTATAACCTTTCATCCTTGAATGGTTAGATGAATATATGCCCTTCCAAATGAAATTAAGTGCAAACCTTCAAATTTGATCAATGGGTACGAAGCGCATCGTGCTTTTCTCTGGAGAGCTCTTTATATTTTTCTAAATATTTGTGTCTAATGTTCTATATTGAAATATTGAAATATTGAAATTGAGTTAATGGGTTGTTGAGATTTGTTTTCTCGAAATATTCATAGTTGAGCCAAGAGGCTTATTCTAATATCTAGTATGAGTCTAGAGGCTTATTCTACAAATCTAGTATGAGGTTATGTGTAAGTTTGTCCCTGCGTTCGTTACTCTTTAAAATAAAATAAAAAATTAAAATTATGTTCTAAGTTTAGAAATAATGTTTGATGCGAGAATCTCATTCTACAATGCACTATGAGGGTGATGTGTAAGTCTAAATTATGTTCTAAATTGAAAAATAATATGAACTATAATAAGAAAAATGAATATGTTATAAAGTAATTGGAAGTAAAAAATTGTGAGTAAGATGTTTAAATCTTATACTTTCCAAAAATATTAAAATAAATTATTTGAAAATCTTTGTTAATTAATTTCATATATATCTATATATAGAAAAAAATTGTTAAAATAAAATATTTTGATGTTGTATAAAAATATATTCAGTGTGGGTTATCATGAACTATTTTAATACAAATTAATATTGAGATATACTTAAAACATATATTAATAATAAAAAAATGATTTTAATTTGCATGATAAAATCTCTTGATATGTTATGTAAAATATTTTTAATGTCAATTAAGTATATATTATATATAATTTAAAAAAAAAGTTGTGTATATTTCACAAAAAAATTAAGTTTTATGGTTAAAACATTTATTTGGTCCTATATATAGTCTATTTGGCATCCAAAAATACAATTTAAATATTGGAAAATAGTACATTGGATTTTACACTAAAGAAATATGATATCTCTAAGCTCATGTTGGATCCGTACTTAAAGTGGCTTTATGTTGGTTTTTGTTGGAAGTAATGCTTTCATGTAATGTGTGAGTTCTCGTTGTGAGTCCGAAGGTGTCAATCTAGAAGTAGTCAGTTTCCTATGTGTGAGTTGTAATAGATATCTAGATGTGCCATTGTGAGTGATCTAGATACTATAAATATGTAACTCTTGAGATCAATAAAAGATAGAGTGTGATTTGTGCTATATCTACAATCTCTCTCACTCTCTTTCAGATTTCTAACATGGTATCAGAGCGAGTTCTGGCTTGGCTCCCTCAAGGGAGGGCCAGGAAAATGTGAGAAAAACCTTAATTTTATTTCTATAAATAAATAGGGTAGGAGATTGTATTGTGTGAGTTAATTATATTATTTTTGTTTGTAAATCTATTCACCATATATTTGAGCTATATTGGTTGTGTTGGTTTTTATAGATTTATATGTTGAATGCTTGTTGAAGTAATGAGTATATCCATTGTGAGTTTTCGAAGAAAAAGATTTTGTCAAAGATTCCATATGCTGCTTCAAACAATTTGATATCTGAAGGGATTTGTTGTTGTGTTTCTTCTGTTGCAATGTTATTGTGTTCATAACAAACGGGTGGCTTTGCTCATTAGATGCCAAACCGTGCTCTCTGGTCATATGTGTGAAATGCTAAAGATGAGACCTGACAGCATAAGACTCATTCCTATGAGCATCACAGAACCTCAGGCCTTGTTTCGTTTTAATGGAAGTCAAGTGATATTTTTGATGATTTAGTGTTCGATTCTGCTAAAGGGGAAACCCAGATTTGTGATAGAATTGTGGGCGAGTGCATTGATAAGGGTGAAACTGAGGAGTTCATGATGAATTCCACTGAAGTATCACTTCTCTTGTGCTATGAATTATTCAATGTGTAAATCTGGACAACGATGATAGAAAATATCGAAATCGTTCTTCAATGAGCAGTGAATGATGTGTGGAGAAGATCTGGTGTATCAATAATTGAAAATAAATTTAGATGGAAGAAATGGCCATTGTGTCTAATGACGGTAAAAGCTTCTTGTAGGGTGATTCCTCTCATGGAATTTCTGGAACATGATGAATTCATTGGAGCTTCTCAATGGTAATTTCCATGGAGCTGTCTCAATGAGTGTGGATTTATGTTTGGGTCTAGCTGGATTTCGACATTGTAAAGCCATCAAAAAGTACATCTCGTATGGCTTATCGTGGGTCAATGTCATGTGGAAGTCGCGTCATATTTGTCTTTAAACATCCAAGATGATGAATCTTCATGGAATTATTTCATTTGAAACACTTTCTTGGACATTTGTTGGACTTCTTAACCTTGTGTTTTTTTCTTATGGATGTCAATGGGTATTGATGTTATTTGGTGTGGAGAGAATATATTAGTTTGTTTTTAGTGGTTTTTTAATTTTATTGGTTGAAGAATTATTTGTGGTGTGAGTATAACTAGTAGCATGTTATTATATTATGTAAAAGTTAAATGATGTAGAAACACAAAGAACAAGCCAATTATTGAATAGATTAACGTGACCTGTCATGCTCTGGGAATGTAGTACTGGTTATTTTATGCAAGGTCAAGTTGTAGAATTGTTTGTTGAAGACATTTCGTATCCAGAATGTTATCCTAGATAACTGGTGAAGGCTACGAAGAGCTGTGAATTCGCAGATGGTGGGAGTTCTATAGGATGGTTTAGTATCAAGACTGACAAGTTGCACTACGGGAGGTTGAGAAGCGTCAATTTTGCAAAGTTCAACAACGATGGTCAGAGGAAATTACGTTTTAAATGGAGGTTAAGTGATAGCTCGATGATGTGGTGTTGAAAGAGCAGTGTTTGCAAAATTCGAGAATGGATGTGGGTGTTGAGGATGACCATATCATAGAAATCTCACAAAGATTTATTTATTGTTGTAAAGTTGGTTTTTTATATTTTCCACATGTAAGCATTAAAGGAGGGTGTTGGAGGTAATGCTTCCATGTAATGTGTGAGTTGCCATTGTGAGTCCCAGGGTGTCAATTCAGAAGTAGTCAGTTTCTTATGTGTGAGTTGTAATAGCTATCCAGATGTATCATTGTCATTGGTCTAAATACTATAAATATGTAACCCTTGAAATCAATAAAATACAACAAATGTGATTTGTGTTGTGTGTACAATCTCTCTCTCTTTCAGATTTCTAGCAGTATTATACATTATTCGACCCACATTACCAAATGTTTGCAAATCAATTTTAAATTTCAATAAGAAATATCCATTTGATACAAATATCTCATTCTAAAATTAATTAATAAAAATATTATAAAACACTACACTATTCTCTCTTCATTTCATTTCATTTCTCCCTCTATCCATCTCTTTCATTGCCCATCTACGAGATCCATTCATTTCTTTACACTTTGTTTATCAAACCCTTTCATTCCCATCATTTTAATTTTAATTATATTTTTTTTTA
>APFE030901423.1:149498-163680 GCA_000404065.3 Pinus taeda | reverse complement strand
TGTTTAGAATCAATAACACTTCCCGACCCAATCACTTTTACTAGCCACTTTAAAAGGTACAGCTTCTCGTAGAAGACTGGAGTACTGCCTGACTTTTCTTTTGGAGGAACAACAAATGACTCTCGAATTAAAATGTAGTATATTTTTTCCTTCTATTAAATAAATACCTTGAAGATAGAGGGAGACATCTTGTTTTACTCCCTCAATCTCCTACCAAATTTTCAAATAAAAGTCCTGCCCTTGATATTTATGAATTAAAACTAGATACTGTCCGTTTAGGTGCAATTGTGTTTTCCCGTAGCACGTACTAAAGCTAAGTTACATAGAATCCGAATGTTGTTGGATACACTGAATACCTATAACTGCAGACTTTAACCATCTACTGATATCTAACTTAAACTTCCTCAAGTTTATTCTGAGAATAAATATATGTATATTGTCTATTTAGTTGCCCTTCCTGTTTAATTCTAGTTAGCTTTAATTTTAATTTAATTATAATTCCCATTTTGCGAAACCAAATCCTTCATACAATTAGGTAGGTATAAGTGATGGCGTTTGGAGCTTAGTTTTTAAAGCTTGTTAATTAAGTAGGGTTTACAGAATTTCAGTCTCTTCACCAATAAGAGGAAATCATCGAAAGCTTATTAGATGCTCAAGGAATGTAATGTCGTGAAAATTTTAGACTTGTTTTGAGTGTGATGTTATTCAGCTCAGGCTTAATACAATAAACAAGTGGAGGACGCATAGTGGTTCGGCAGATTATTGGGTATGGAATAGTTTTATTTATTTAGAGATTATAGATTTTTTATACTAGATGGAATGGAGTTGTATAGTTTATTGTTGGGAATAGAGAAAATAAGATTATTCATAATTTTTTATTTTGTTAGAGAAGTAAGAGAATATTTCATTTTTATTATATCACAAACAAATGAATATTTTATTAAGGGAGTTAGTAAGTCAGGGAAGCAATTGGGGAAAATTGTTTCCATGGGATAGAGATTTTATAAGAATTTTACACGGAGACTAAAATGAAACTCATTGACATTAGGAAAGAAAAGAAATATGTTAACATAGATTAAACAAAAAACAATAAACTTATAAAACCAAAAAAAATCATTTTAATATTCACAATATACATTCTAAAATTAAAAATAAGCAAAAAATAATATTATCTAAGAAATATTCTATTAAAAAAAAACCAAAATTAATTACTATCAAAAAATAAAATGGATTTTTTAATATATATTTTTACAAATATTAACATTTTAATTAAGTATAAAATTATTTTATAACATTTATTTGGGTTATGTTTGTAATGACGACTAGAAGTTTGTAAATTATATTATTTAGAAAAACTTAAATAGATGTATATGAGTGTTAGTTGTTATTCAAATAATTATTAATGTGTCCATAAATGCAACTGAACAATGTGAACAACATTTACAAATCATGGTTGTGCTAGTTGGTTATATGTTGTAGTTTTATTAGTCTGGAATTGTTGATTATATTGTAAAATAATTTTATATTTGATTTTCCAGGTTTTATAAGCCATTAAAAATAATATTTAACTGAAAATAGTGAAATATTTTACTTAATAATATAAATTCCCCTTTCTAAATTGAGAAAAATATTAAATTATTTTTTCTTCATATCTAAAATAATCAGAATTCTCAACATCATAAAACTTCAAAATTAATATTTGTAAGTCTTTTTCTCTATTGCCATCCAAAAAAAATGGTGATTTTTGTAGCATAACTTATGAGTGCATGATATATATATAGCAATTGGTTTCCCATTTGGGAAACCATATAACTAACATAGCTTCAAAATTTTATGATTATTAATGTTATATGCTATTTCTTTGTCTGTCAAAATGAAGACAAAATTAGTAGAAAAACTATACCAGAAACGGATAGACATTCCAATGACATTGCTATTATGAGAACGTTGCCTAAGGTATCTGGTTCACTTGATTATCATTTTGCTACAGAGTTCACCTGAATCAATAGTTATGACTCATTTTCATTGTCTCAGGAGTTTAAGTCTAGATTTGTCAATTTCTTAGTTAGAGTTGTTAAGTTTTCATTAAGCCTGTCTACTTTATCGATTAATATTGCCATGTAGATAATAATTTCTTGCTCAATTTTAGCTCTGTTACTAAGAATTTTTTGCATAAGAGTTTTGATGTGCCTATATAAATTGATGGTTTTCATATATGAGCAGGTTCAAGCTCTCGAAGCGTCCCTCACATTTGGTATCCAATTTGTAGTCTCTGAGTCAACTTGACTGTTAGGAATATATCATCTAGATTGTCTAACTTGCTCTTCAACATCAAAGATTTCCCTCTGGACTCCTACAAGGATGATACCGCTATATCAATCCATGGTCTCTTTAGTTGTTTCCTAGTCCTCGGTTTGATGTGTAAAGGAGTGGAGATGGTTAGAGGTAGGAGAGAGTCTAAGGCATATTCTCCTTTTTCCTCACAATTAAGCAGAGGGATGGTGTCTATCCATAGAATAAAAACCTAGATAAGGTAATGAATCAATGTTGGTAGAGATAGGAGAAGGGGAGATGAAAAAACCCTTGCAAGGGCAGGATAAAAGAATGAAAGATAAATCAGAGTGAAACTTAGAGAACATGCAACTTGGATAGGAAAATTAAGAGAGTAGAGAAAAATACATCCCAACATTAAATAAAAAAGTTAGGAGGGGTGAGATAAAAAAGGAGAAAGAGGAAAAGGAAAAATGATCATGTCGGGTGGAGAAAAATTGGTCCTCCCAAAATTAAGATTCCAAGAAGGGGATGTACAACTAGAAAAATAACTAGCCAAATTCTTGAATTGTGAGCTACAAATAGGAAATTTAGAATCAAAACAATGTTATAGATTGAGACATGAAAAAAATGAATCCTGAAATGTAGAGTCTTCTTAGTAGCATGTTGAAGGTGGCACTTCCTCTAGGAATTAGTTTCCAACCAAGTGTTAATCCAATCCTCGCATGCATCATAGTGTTCATTGGTGGTCAAACATAGGTTCTCTTTCTCATTCAATAGTTGAGCTCCAAGAATAGAAACCCCAAAAAACCTCCCAGAAATCCATAGATGGTCGATGTTCTTTACGCAAGAAACAATAGAGAGGGTGTCTAAATTTATCATTGTCTATCCTATATCATGATAAATGAACCCTTTCCCATAAATTTCCATTATAGTCTCTAAAATTCCCCTAAAATATGGATGAGAGACATATCTTCCTTTGCTTGACACCCACAAGACCAAATTCAACTGTGTTGTAACCTCCCATAGGTTAGCCAACGTACTTGTCCAAGTGTGTTCTATGTGCAGTCATGTAAGTTTCCATTTGGAGAAAATCCTTCCACCCTCATTTATGTTTATGGCATTGATATCAAGTTTAGGAGGATGCCCCCTTATGTGAACACTTACCACGAGGAGTGTAATCATGTTCTACAATTTCTTGACATGGTACGCTAAGCGAGTTTGGTATATTTTGGAGCCAACTTTTGTCTAGTATTTCCTCATTGAACTTTAATCCTTCACTAGCCAACTTATCTGCTATTTTTTTTTTCATTTCTTTGACATGCATCCGATTAAAGGTTATCATTAGGGCTAACAAACCCTTAATTCTCTTTAGGTGTGCAATAATCCTCCAGTTATTGGTAATTTTAGTTTTACTTGAGTCATTTTGATGTTTTCTTATTATTAGTATTTTTAGAATCCCTCTCTATTATTCATTTTTCTAAACTAATTTTGTTTGTTATGACTAGGCTTTTCTTAAAAGCATGAAGTTTTTTTGCATTATTATTATCAGTACCAAGTCCTCCCACATAGACATGAGTAATTTTACCATGTTCATTTCTAAATACTCCTTCGTAATTGGTAGGACTAGAATTACAGTTGGAGGCTCCATCAAAGTTCCTTTTTAAGAATCCCTTTGGAGGAGGGTTCCAATTATCTGGACTTAAGGGGCTAGGATGAGGTTGGGGTGGGAGTAAACTTGAAAGGGATTTATTGAGTCCTATAGTAGGAGAATAATGCATTCCTTAGAGTTACAATCCCATTCTTGGGATGTCTAGGGAGTAAGATAATTGTTTCTCTTACTTTCCACATAATGGAGTATCAAATTGTGATAATGCCTAATGATTTATCTTTGAAAAAAACTATATTTACCTCCGTCCTTATTTTCCATATCATAAATCATGGGAAGAGTTGTCATGCTCTATTTCATACTGCATTGGTGAAGGACTTCATATTCCATTCTTTAATTGTTGACAATACATTGTCCCTTCTTCTCTCTATTTGTCTAAAGATTATGGCTAATCAATCTCATAATTATAATGTAAATTTACATTTCTTTAATAAATTCTTAGGTATATCTCTGTTTTCTAAGTATAAGTGGAAGCTAGCAAGGCCATAAAATATTTTTCTTTGAAGATTGTCCTAGGAAAGGATCCTATTTTGCATGATTAGCTAGGAAATAATATTATATGCTTCTTGTAAACTAAAGGATTATTTAGGTCAATACTGCCACTAGATAATGTCATTCCCATTTTGTATTTTAATTCTTTTGGATTCTAATTCCTTTGTTAAGGTTTGTTGAGTTTTCATGCTTATATTTGGTGGCCATTGTATGCTCCTCTCTCGTGTCTCATTTTTTTTTTTTTTTTAGTCTGTGCCTAGTACTACATGATAAGGATTTTACCTTATGATTCTAGACTTATTTTTAGATCAGTCACTTCCCTTGCTTAGTCTAGTTTTGAACATTGTTGATAGGAATCCTCCCCAACAAGGGCTAGGTTTGCATCTCGTATCTCCTAGAAACTATTATTTTGAATGACGTGTTTATTATTCCAAGCTATATTATAAATATACAACCATTTTATTTCCCCCTGTAGTGATATTAGTTGATTCCCATTTATATTTTGGACACATGTATTTTCCCATATTTTGCTCCAAAAATTTCCTAGATTCTTAAGTCATCTCCACCATTTTTTAGCTCGAAGAGCTTGGTTGAAGATTAATGGGCTGCTTAGACCTAAACCCCCTAAGATTTTTGGTTTACATAACTTCTCCCAAGCAACAAGGTCCCATTTTAGTTTATTTTTTTGTCCTCCCTATATGAGAGAGCTTTGAATGTTTCTAATATTTTTTAGGATGAATTTCGATGATATAAGAGATAAGAAAACGAATAAGGGAATAGTTTGGAGAACAAGTTTGAGAAATGTGAGTCTACTTGATAGGTTACGAATTCCATAGGTCCATCAAGAAAGCCTTTTTTTCTATGGTTTGTAGGAGATATTCCCATACTTTCATCTTAAGGAGATTTCTGACTAGTGGAGTCCTAAGATATTTGGATGGAAGGTATTTTCTTTGAATACCTAGTAATTTGGATATGTTGGCTTTGATGGAAATGAGATTGTTGAAGAATAAATTTGTTATTTGTAAAAAATAATGTTAGTGTCCAAGGCACTAGAAAAGTCACTTTGAATGGATTTAAACATCTGAGTTTACTTAATAGTTGGCTTACCCATGAGCAAGTTATCATCTACAAATTTTTAATTAGTGGAAGGTAAGTCGGAGTCATTATAAGGTAGCCATTTTAAGGGTACCTAGGAGATATCTTATTTTAAACAATCTATCTAGGCCCTGTTCCATGAGGAGGAAGAAATCGGGAGATAGGGGATCACCTAGTATTAATCTTTTGGATGGATAAAAAATAAGATAAGCGTAGAAATTGATTAGAATGGAGGAGAAGGCATTTGTGATCAACTTCATAACCCAAAGAATCAATGTTTCAAAAAACCCATAGGCCTTTAACATGTGAAATATGAATTGTTAGTTGAGTCGATCAAGCACTTTTGACATATCAAGCTTGACTATCATACCTATCGCTTTAGAGGTAGTGAGGGTGTGGACACCTTTGTGAGCAATGAGAATGATGTCAATAATTCTTCTACTTTTGAAATATCTTGTTCGCTTTCTGGAAATTAACATAGGAAGGAGAGAGTTCAACCTATTATTAATGATTTTTGAGATGATTTATAAGTGTTATTGTAGAGGGCTATGGTTTTGAAGTTAGTAGGGGACTTAGAGTGGGATTTCTTAATAACTAACGCAATGAAGGCTTGCTCTAGAGTAGTAAGCAAAGAGGTTGATTTTCAATACTATTCTATTAGTTTCACAACATCATTTGCAATAATAACCCAAAATTCCTAAAAGAATTCAATATTGAATCCATCTAGGCCTACGGTTTTATTTCTAGAAATCCCAATTACAATTTCTTCCACCTTTGTTAGAGTAATTTATCTTAATGTAATTTAATTTTGTTCAGTCATTACTAGCTTGGGGATATTGTTTATGATCGTATTGAGAGCATGCCCTCTATACCTCACTAGTTCCACAAGAATCTCTTGGGAGTAACTCATAAGTTCTTACGTAATTTCCTCATGAATCAATATTTTTATTTTTATTTTTGGATTTATTGAGATTCATAATTATATTTTGTTGATAATCCTAAATAGTTGAACGATGGAAGAATTTGGTGTTTTTCTCTCCTCTTTAAACCATTGCATTGTATTTCGATTTGTGTAATAGATTCTTTGTGATATAGTTATTTTGTCCTTCCTTCCTAGATAAATGTTTTTTGGATGTTATACATTTCCCATTCTAGTTTCTATCTTACTTCATTGATGTTACCAAATTTTAGAATGCTCTACTCCTTAATCTTGTATTTGGTCAATTTTAGCTTATGTTGGAATTGATTCATTACGTTATCTTTTATTATATTTTCTTCATTTCATCAATTTTAAATATTTCTCTTAAATGAGGGGTGTCTTAGCTAGAAGGTTTTAACTATAATTATTTATTCTTGGGACATCATTTCTACTTATAAAATTTTTAATAGGAAAATGGTATAAACCATACGAGGGAAAAATATTAGGTTTAAATTCATGACCCAAGATGAAGAAAGGTTTAGAGAGGAGAAATTTTTCAAGGATAGAAGAGAATTGTGAAGGTAATCCTATCTTAATGTTCTACGTGAATATTCCATTAATAGTTACTTGGTCAATTAGCTTTCAAGTTTGAATAAAACTTGTGAAGGTAAGGGAATCATCATCTACTCTTATGGTTCCTACCTTTTTGGTCCTTTACGGGAAAGAAAGAGAAAAGGAAAAGAAATTCTTGGTCCATTAATTCTCAATTTTGCATAAGGTATGTGAAGATAAAATAATTCTCATCTTGTTTTATGATTCCTCAGTTTTTCTCATATAGGAAAAGAACGAAATAAAAAAGGGAAACATCCTTTGGTATAAATAATTAGGAAAAACTTCTTATTAGGAATGATGAGTGGTGTTCTTTATCTAAATTGCCCAATTTCATTCTTCATAATTGATTATGACAATGAAATAGAAAAATGGGGTGCATTTAGAGAAATACATTAAGTCATAGTCATTGATTACAAAGAGGATTTGTGTAGGGCTTTAGTATGGTGTCAAAAGACAATAAAAAAAGTTACCAACTTAATGAGAACTTTACCAGGCTATTTTTTGTAGAGGTTGCGTTCAATCATGATTTTCATGCTAATTTTGAAAAGCCTTCATGCATCATCACCCTTTTTTTATTTCAAAAATAAAATTTCAAAATTATTCAATGGTGGAATTAAAACCAAATATCGTGATTACCATACTCTTGAAAAACCACAAAAATATAACAAATTCGTGATGAAATATTACCTCTTTCTTTTTAGGGTTGAAACTCAAACATTTTTCAGTCATTCCATCAAAGAACAAATATGATGACTACAAAAGACATGGAAAAATGCGCTGAAATACAAAAATGGTGATGTAACATTGGCCATTTCTAGGGTTAAAATTCAAATAATTTCAATGATGGTATTAAAGGCCAAATATCATGATTATGGAAAACCCTAAAAATCAACATTTAATATGTGTATACCTTTATTTTCTTCTCCATTTTTAATGCTTGTTTTTTAAGTGCTTTAGAATTTTTTCTAATGTTTATTTTACTTTATTTTTGTTTTTTGGGTTCAAATTACTAAATAACTGACATTATGACCTGGATTGTTGGTTCTAATGAAAATAAAAAACATAAATTCAACCATAAATTTGAAAGTGGTAGTAGGTTCTCTCTAATCATTTTGTTAGTCAATGAAACATTGGAATTCAGAGGAGGGGGGTAGAGGGGGGCCATGCCACCCTACCAGCTCCCACAATAGTTAAACTGGTGGTTGGGGTGTCACCCTGCAACCTACCAAAACATTTACAAAAACATTTAAAAGGGAGAGGGTAGCGTCATCAACCCTCTCCATGTAACACACATAATAACCACATATATTATGCCCATTATAATTTTAAGCCTTCCTTCATATGTTTTTTTCTATGAGGGGAGAGGTTACTCCCTTTATTTTCTGGTATCAATGGACCTTTCCCTTACTAAAAGTGGGAAAAATCCTTTGGGTGGTTGACAATGAAAGGTTTATTTGTGGCAATAAATGATCAAAGTCATGGCATAATCCATAGGATTTTCACCAAACTTAGATGTTTCCCTTCTATGATGGAATGGAATTAACCTTCCCTTGCATACACAATATGCTAGTCCTTAGTTGTGGAGGCTTGTGATGCAGATTCTGACAATCGAGCAATGATTAAGAATCAACCTTTAAATAAAGAGAGATTCCAAATTTTGAGACTTCACTGACTACTTTGGATCTTGTGATGTTTTCCATCCTTCAAAGCACACGACTTCTCTGATCTCATTCTAGTGGGACAGAAAACTCAGGGTATTGTCTTATCCCTCTCGTTCATTAATCTTATTCTCTAGTTTTGTCTCTCATTGTTGGATATTGGTTGTCTTCATTTAAAGTCTAGGTGGGTCAAGTTGTGGCTAAAGTTTTGATTTCTCCTATCATTCTCTAGGCCCTACAAAAATAATTTCATATTTTAGCTCTCTTGATTTGATCTTCTCTGTTCATTGGCCTTTCCCACTCTGGTTTCATAAAAACCAATGGGTTTTTCATTCTGAAGGTTTTCTGAAACTTATTTCCCTAATTTTTGGGTTTTTGTGGTCTAGCTATCTAGCTTATATACTTTCATTATATTGCGTTATGATCTGTCAACCGATGCACATTTGTGAGGGCGATAGGGGATAAAGGCCTGCAGGGCATACCTTGAGCTCAATCCCATGCCCAAGAAGTTGCACCCATCTTCCATTTTTCTACACCCCTTGAAATTTGTGAAGAAATACTTCAACTTGAAGCCCTCAAAGACAATGGTAAAGAATCTTATTAAGATTCATAAATATTTTAGGATGTAACTAATTGGGTTCATGACTCTGGTCATACGAAGGAAATAAAGAGGAAATACTTGAACATTGTTACCCTCCATTTGAAGATTAAAACTCTTACGGTTAGGGTGTTAAAATAAAATAATGAAGGCCACAATGATATAATATCCTCTTTGAATTGAATCAAGTGGGTGCAACAATACTATTACTCCTATTCGGTTAGTTTGGATTCCTTGATAGGCCATTGTGAAAGCCACCTTCAGTGTGACATAAAACCTCATACTCTAGTTGGAACCAGTGCTCAAGACCTAGAGCGAGTAACCTATTTAGACTCTTGATATCATGTCATGCCATTAGGTAACTATTTTATTTCCTTTTTTAGTCCAATGTATTGTATTTTTAGTTGTTTCTGAATATCAATTGTTTTTATTTAACATTACTTGAACTTTCAATAGATCAAGTTTCAATAGTGGTAGATTGAGACTATGTTCTATAGAATAGTGATATATTTATCTAATGTTTGTTGAAATTTTGAGGTAACACAATCTTAATTGACTAAAAAAAGTGGCATTACATAAATATTTAACTATTAATTAATTTTAAAATAATTAACACTAAAAAAATTCAGAAGAAAAATTGCAACTATTTTTTAAGGGGAAAAATTGATTTGAAAAAATAAATTTAAGTAAATTTAAGAGTCCCCATTGTTGGTTAGATTTTATGGCTATGGGCTCACGAGAATTTAAAAATTATGAGCAAACATTTTTTTTTGGAACCTAAGAAGGGAGACTGAACTCTGTTTTGGGATGAGGCTACACAGTAGTTACCAAGTCTTGACAAGAGAGAGGACATCAACATTCTGAAAGAATTTACAACTGGTATGGGAGTGATGAGGGTCAAAGAGTTTTGGAAGTTAGATTTAGATTCCTCACTCCTGTGAAAGTCGAAAGGCAAGGGAGAGTTGGCATGCTTGTGCTAGGAATTTCCTTGGGAAATCCTTCAACAAGAATTATTGGAGGGGGAAATAATATTCTCACATGATAGTGATATATTATGCTAGGTTTTTTTGAGGGGGAAAGCTTAATTGGTGATCGAAGTAACGTGAAATATGTGAAAGCTAAGAGATCTAAGGCTCAAATCCCCCTCATTTTAACCCATATTATAGGGAGGGAGTTAGGTCATAGATGCCAAGAGGTTTACTAGGAGTTACATGTCAAGTGGGTTGTTGGGTTCCTCTGGGTCATATATATATATATAGAGAGAGAGAGAAGTTGGGTTTGCATCCAATTGGGATGTTTACATTAAAATAAGTATATTCTTTCCTTGTGGATCACCTTGGATTAAAGCAAAACATTATTTGCATAAGGCATTATCTAGGATTCATTGCCAAAAAAAAAATTATTTTTCTATGGTGGTGTGGATGTGTAGGCTTCTCACCTAGGACTGTGATAGAAATAATGGTTTTGAGGGGCCATCTCTTTATTTTCTATGTAATATGGATGAGGAGATGATGTATCATCTACTTTTTTACTACTATTTTCCAGAGGATGTATGTTATTTTCTTTATTTTATCTTTGGAACTGATAATTGGAATAGAGAGAACCTAGTGGAACTGATTTCTCAATGGAAGTTTTCTATGTTTAAGATCCCAATAGTCAACAGGGCTTGGATCTTAGTGAAAGGATTTATTCTTTGGAATTTTTGGAAAGGGAGAAATGCAAGGATTTTTAGAGACAAGAGAAGGGTAGTCATCATTAAAGAGGGGATTATCCAAAATATGAGAGAAACCATCCTTGTTGTCTCTTGGTTGAAAGATTATTGGAAGGTAGACAATATAGAGTTAGGGATTTTTTAGAGACAAGAGAAGGGTAGTCATCATTAAAGAGGGGATTATCCAAAATATGAGAGAAACCATCCTTGTTGTCTCTTGGTTGAAAGATTATTGGAAGGTAGACAAGTCTTCTCATCTTTATTTCTCACCTCCTTCAAGAGGATTTATCAAATTGAATTTTTATGGGGCATCGAAGGATAACCTTGGCATGATTGGTTTTGGAGACATTTTTTGAGATTGTGACTCATCAACTTTGTGAGTCTTTGAAAAAAGTTGTGGATTGACTAATAACAATATGGAAGATCTTTTGGCTTCGAAGAAAGGTATTAAAATAAATATGTGTGAGAGGTTTCATTCACTACATATTATTGAAGATTTGCAGGCTACAATGCAATGTGCACAAAAACTCCTTAATGGGAAAGCTCCTAGGAAAATTGTAATGATTTGGAGGTTGAAAGGCATAGTTGGAAGTAAAAATATCTTGCTTTTTCAAATGTAATATGTAATAATATAGCAATCCAGATGGGAGGGTAACAAGGTTGCATATTTTCTGGTGAGTTTGGGTTGTAAATCTCGTGTTCTTAATTTGGATGTGAGTTGACCTCTCTCTAGTTTCGAGGAATGCAAAAAACATCTCCATTGTTTGTTTGAGGAATACACGATGGACCTTGATCTGGGTCTTTCTTTAGATACTGGGGCTTATTTGGAAGGTATGCCAGCCTTCCAAGTGTCTCCTCCTTGTAATGACATCACAGAGGGTCGTTGAGGAGTGAGTGAAGCTTAACAAGTGGGTTCATTATTTTAAATTGGCATGATGATTGTAAGGAAAAGACATGAGGTTTGTGTCAATGGAGGTGAGGATAGTTCCTCATCCTTTCTTACCTATTTTAAGTTGGTGATGTCTCATTCTAGTTTCCACTTTTAGGAGTGGCTTAGTAAATTAGTATGTTTGTTGGTGTGTGTCTAGCTATGCCTCATTGTTCGGATAAGATTGTTAAAATTTGTCAAGGACTTCACTTCTCATTTAATGGATGAATGTTATGCTTTTGGCAAGTTTGTTTTTCCATGTCACTTTCCTTGTTTCTTGAGGATAAATTCTCAATTACCCTAATTTTTTGGGTCTTTAAGGCCGATTATAGTTATTTGGGTAACTTCAAATTGTTCTCTTAGTGCTTGATTTAAAAAGGGTTTAGTATTTGGGTGTTATTTTACAGGATATTGTTTAAATATTCCATTTCAATTTGGTCAAATTATTCATAGTTTTGTGCCAATTGACAATGTTAAGCATTTTAGATACTGTCATAGTTCCTTAGGATTATGTATTAAATATTTTCACTACTCGTTGTTGGGTTCTGTAATATTTTTGAGCAGTGGGGATCTTGAAAATTTGCTCAAATTTTCTCCTATTGTGTGGCATTTTTGAGATGATTTGGTTGTTCTCAGGTCAAGTGTTCATGGATTTTTTTCTCATCCCTTTTCTTTCTTAGAAGGTATAGCCTATTTTAGTCCTTCTTATGAGTGTTCCTAGGCAGAGAAATTGAGAATGCATGGTAGTATAGGTCATAGAGGCAATTTAAGAAATAAAAGAAGTTGACTTTTTTGCTATGACTCTACCGTTACCTTGTCTGCTATAGTCCCTTTGGAATTTAGGAAATAAAATTCACTACTGAAATCGGTTCTAGACCATGGGAGATTTAGGAAAAGAAGGCTTCATGTTATGAATTCACTGGCCTTACACCAAAAAATGGCTACCTTGTCATGCTTGATATTCAAAGAAAAACAAGTGGAGAACTATAATGAATTCTCCTCTTCGGAGGATATTAAACATATGCTTCACAATCAAATGTATTGTTTGGATAATGCACATAGTCGCCTGACTCATGTAAACTTATTTCTAGTGAGTGATTCTGCCTTTGGTGTCCTCACTGATCGTTTGGTTGATAGTGGGCAGGCTCCTAGTATAATTTCTTCTGAGAAATATTAGTGATGGTGGGTTTCATGAAGTCTTGCTCAAGACTTTTGGCATGCATCGTTCAGTTATATATTTTCCATGGCCATCTAAATATCGTTTTGGATGTGAAGTGAAATGTCATAAAATTATTCTTATTGCCAATTTGATACATTCTTGAAAATTCACTAGTCCCTTGCTACTCTTCTTATGGATAATTTAGTGGTGAAATTGGTATGTTACGGTTTCTATGAACTTTGGAGGTAATTACGTTACAGACACACTATATCTGGTTCAGAGGTGGATGGTCCTCATTTTTGTGCTGGTGATATCGTTTCAATGACCTTTTGTGGAACGTTATGCATGCTCCTACTTTTGTGGAAAACTCTTTGCTTTTATGCATATGGCACTTTTATGGGTTGTTATTGTCCCACGCATACGTTGCAAAATATTTTATCTTTCCTTTTTCTCTATTATGCTAGGAATTATGGATTGGTGTTCTTATAGTTAGTAAGAAGTGTGTTGGTCACAAGGAATTTTGATGATCATTTTGTGCTTGAGGGATGGTACAATGTTTTAGTTGTTGAATTTATTGATATTTGTTTCCTCCTTTTGATATTGTACCTCTAACCATTCATGGTTTATGGGCATCTTACGAATGCATCTTGGTGGTTTTATGGAGTGATGGTTTGTTGAGTTTCTTCTAAAGATGCTGTTGTGAAAGATTAGAGCCACACCTACAGTGAGCACTATATTTTTCACTGATTGGTTTTCCCCTACTTTCATTTTTAAAATTTGTTATTTTTTATTTTTGGTTTCTATTATTTTAGATCCATGATATGTATTGACGCTAAATTTATTTGTTACATAGTCTTTGTATGGTCCATAGATTTGGTAAATGTTGTAATGATAAGCATCATCTACTCTAGAGCTTAGACGAGGATGATGAGTGTTTTTAGCTTCTTTTGAATCCCCATTTTATTCCCAAAAAATCTTAATCATAGAATCCCCTTTTTATTCCTAAAAAAACCTTTAACTTCTTCTAGAAGCAAAAACATTAAAATACTTTTCTTTAAAGGTACTTTTAA
>APFE030901423.1:86416-148666 GCA_000404065.3 Pinus taeda | reverse complement strand
TGCAGTCAAACCACATATGACATTATGCACTTGTCATAATGCTTAGTCGTAGTTTGTTTTTTCACTTTTTCTGCTAATCTGTAACTGCCAGCTCAAAAAATAGACGAAATTAACGAATGTTTTTTTTGAAACACAGAGACTTGAGCAAAGACAGTCACCACTCCACTTGTTAGTGAATGCAGCAATAACAAGTTTATGGACAGGCTTTTTTCGTTGATGTTAAACAATTTGTTATTGGTGTTTTTTTTTAATTTTTTTTTCTTTTGGGTGCTACTACGAATATCACTGACCTCATCCCTGCTCGCTCAATGTTTTAGCAGTTCCAGAATCAGAGAAAGTCGTTGGTCCTGAAATTATGACCCAATCGATGGTATTCTAAACAGTCAATTGCTTATTTCTACTTTTACAAGCAGTTCCAGTTTTTTTTGGTATTACAAACAGTTTGTTCCTGTTTTATTTCGACTTATTATAAACAGAAAATTTCTTATATCTATTTTGAGTTTTTCATTTTTACAGTTATTCTTTTTAGTTTTTCTTTTTCCCACAACTACTTGATTTTTGAGTTACTCTTTGCATTTTAATTACGGGATAATGGAAGTGTGATTAAATGTTTCAATGCTATATGGTTACATAAATTAAAATTAAAATTTAGATTTGTATTTTATTTGCATATTCATGCTTTAATGTTTATTTATATTTTTATTTGCTAATGGATATAGTAAATTAGCTTAGGGAGTTTTTGCTTTTAAATTTTGAAGCACACAATCTTATAAGTAAATATTTTCGTATTTTAACAATTTATTTTTATGTGGGGAAATAAAACAAAAAATTATCATGATATGTAGCTATATGCAAAAGTAAGCAAATATATATAATAATTTTTATGTTCAATTAATTCAAAAAACCCTTGCTCCAATTTAAATAGATATTTTTGTTTTTGATATAGGAGGAATGACCTGTTATAGAGTTTTGTGACGTTTCAACTATTAAGTGAGTCCATCATCAGGGGATGCATCAATAGATTTTAGTGACACATCCCCTGATGATGGACTCACTTAGTAGTCTGAAAAGCTGTGTTCACAAAACTCTATAACAGGTCATTCCTCCTCTATCAAAAAAATTTCCTCACCTGGATGGATCCATTATTTAAAGATATTTTTGTGTTAACAATTTGTAATGATTTTTTATTGTAAAAAATTGGTATATCTTTTATCCTGAAAAGGTCCCAGATGGAATTGACAAATATAACACAATTTGTTATACTTATGTTGAATCCAACATTCAACTAATAATGAAGATACACATCTTGCCCACAATTTTATGATTTAAATTAATCTTTAGCTAGTCAAAAAAAGCATTATATTATCTTACCTTATTTAATGTTACACTTAAACAACATAATTTTATAAAACAAGTTAACATTTTTTTATTACTACATTTCAACTTCACTAACTGTAATTAAAATCAAAAGTTTTTATTATATAATATATTTTTTAAATATATTTAAAATATATATTATATATATTTTAATTTAAATTAGTTTATTACTTCTACATATTTTATATTATTATTTTAATCAAATTCAATAATACAATTTTTTATATTTATTTATTAATTTTATTTAAAATAAAAATTTGTAAAGTAATACAATATATTTTACATTTAATTAAATTTATTTTTTATAATTTAATTGAATTTATTTATTTATTTATATATACACCATTTTATAAACATATAATTGATAATTAATATGAATCACTATTCACATACATTTTTACCAATTGAGATACTTATTCAATGAGCATACATTATAACCATCTAGCATGTATGTATTATTTTTAATATGACGCTATGCGGAAAATAGTGTATAATAATTTATATGTTTATTTTTAAAAGGATAAAATGTATCCATAGATAGTTATTGTTAGCTACTTGTATGCCACATAAGAAACTAAATCAATAACATATCTTCAAAATTTTACAATTGTGTATTCTATAGTCTACCAAGTAGTCTCTCAAAATGGAAGTAAGACTAGAAAATAAAATAAAACATAAGTTGATAGAGTTAAAAACACTACATTATGACCAGTTTTCTTCTTGAAAGATATGGTTCACTTGATCATCGTTCAGTTGAAGAGTCCACCAAAGTGAGTGGCTAGAGCCTACTACCATTTTTCGAATAGGAAGTAAAAGTTTTCCAATTTCTTAGCTAGAATCGAGATCTTGATGAGTCTATCCACCTTGTCCATTAATTTTTCCATGCAGATGGTCATTTCTTGCTGAGAGTATGCTCTATTAGTAAGATCTTGTTACATAAATATGGTGATAGAATTGCAACTGCTCAAAAAATTTGATCTAAATAAAGAGACCATTCTACACTAATCTGCAGAAACTAATTCACAATTTAGAACAACATCCAGAAACATGCATCAATCACATACACAAGTACATAGATGTATCTAAGGGAAACCAACTAGTAAAAACCCCTTAAGCCTACACTAATTAGTCAAATGAATAGAGAATATATTACAATTGCTAGCTCTAACTCTAAGCTCAACCTGGAAAAGAATAATCATTCCCTTTGCTCAATGGGAAGCTCTGACCAAGGCTTAATGAATTTATGCCCCCACCTGAGCTCTTATTTCCTTGCACAAATCCTTAGGAAATTGACCCCTATTCTTTAGAAATTTCCTCTAAATTGATTGTGTAGTTCTCAATGATTGATCATTGATTGAATGCAACACTTGCACACTGCATACTAGTCTATCATTGATGTTGCACTGCCTTGGAATCTCCACCACAACTGAGCTATTCAAATTCCTTGCATGCATTACTATTTTTGGTTGATTGATCAGTTAATTAGATGATCTCTGAGTTAGCTTAATGCCCCACTGCACAACTAACCTCCAATTAGTTCTATCAAATGTTAGAACTAGTTTTACAAAGTACAATTAGAAATAACTGAACTGGATTGCTATAAATTAGTAACCAACACATGCAAACTAAATTCCAAGCCCAATAACACAAATTTATTGAGCTAACTAATTGGCTAGAGCCATGACACACTAGTTAACTACTTCCAAGTTGTCTGTAGATGTGAAAATTTTGAATTTTCTCATTCTAACCAAGGCTAAGTCAAATTAAGCCTTTCTTGCTACACTTCTCAACACTCTTCCCATGAGTGTTTTAGTATGGTAGTAAATATTGATTGTTTGCATGTAAGAGGAGTTGCATGCTCTATTAGAGTTACCCACATCAAGTATCCATTTACTGGTTTCACGGTCCAATTTCCTATCTGGAATTAAACTTCTGGCTTCTTAGACTTGTTCTTCGACATCAAACATTACTTTTTGGACTACTTAAGGGATAATTTCTCTATATTGGGTCATAACCACTTGATCTATTGATTGGGCATGGGTCTTTCTAAGAGGGGGAAGCAATATTAGGGGCAAGGGAGGGGTCGATTTGTTCTCTTCTGCCTCCATGGTGAGCAGAGGAGAGACCACCTCTTTCCATGACCCGAGGGTACCAGGGAGGGGTTGAACGGAATGTATGGTCCTAGGGAGGGAAGGGGAAATCAAATAGAAAGTTTAGATAGGGAGGAGAGGCAAAATAGAGATTGTAGGAACTCTAAGAAGGGGCACAAGGGAGGTGACTAGGATGCCAAAGAAGGATAACCTAGCTTAACAATGAGTAGGGCACTCCCAATAAAGAGAAACATTAGAGGTAGTGGGTGAAATGGAGGATGAAAAAGCTTAAATTAAGTCATAAAAAACTCACCTCCTAGAATTAGAAGTTCCTAAGAGGGGATAAATATCCAAAAGATGATTAATCCACAATTCCTGTAAAACTTTGATAGAGATTTCTACAACTAAATGGTTGTGCATAAGAGAAATTACAATTGCAGCAAACCTGAGAATCCTTATCTAATTTTGCAATGAACTAGAGGTAGTGCACTCTAGACTGAGTATTTTCCAATTGCAAACTATCATCAATTTTGCATGCAATGACAATTCTATTATAGGATTGACTTTTAATTTCCTGTTTTCTAAACCTATAATATTTTACAATAGTAGGACTATAAAAGGCTAGGACTGCCCATGAGAAATAATGGCATGGAACTTAATAAACTATACCAAGAGCATCAAACCTCCCTCCTTTGTTTCCATTACTCCATCCCGTGTTATGATATGTTATTTCCTTGGTTTTAATTACCATAATTAATTCTCAAGCGCTCTTGCATTTAGAATTCAAAACAAATTTCCCTTCACTAGAATCCCATGCAATGAAGGCTATTATCACAATGCCCTCCCACGAACTAAAAAAAATACCAAGCAAGCATATTTTTATGCTAAGACATCCATATCACATTTGATGGGAAGCCTACTGCCCATATTAAATAGATGGTTTTCATCTCAATGCAAGGAGGTTGCCTCACAAGATGTGCACCCACCCTAGGGAGCTCTTTCCATTTCTACAATTTCTTTGCACATGGTTCTTAGCACATCAAGAAGAGGATGGAGATTTTTTTTCCAACATATCTACTTGTATCGTAGACCTTTGTTAGCTAGTTTACTTGCCAACTTATTTCCTATTCTTCATATATGTGATAGTACAAGGGATACTATTACCTTTAATACTTTGATTCTTGTTAAGCCTACCATTATTCTCCATCTATTGGAGAACTTGGGGGGCTAGATCCATTTTGCAGTTTATTTATGTAGAAATTCCCACTGTAGATCAACAAATTATGCAATATACTAAAACATAATACAAGATCTACTTCTACAACACTTTGCGTAAACTTAATCGAATTGAGCAAGATCAAGAGAACACATATAACTGAGAATGAGAAATCAATCACACATAACACAAGAGAAATAACCCAGGGAAAGCCTCAGCCTAAAACACCAATATCTGTATTATCATACAAGTGGAAATATTGTTCAAGTTATAGAAAGAATCAGCTCTCAAGCTATCCTACTCCCTCTGTAATCAAACAATACAGCTCACAGTTTGAACAGACATAGTATATGTCATCCTCAAGCCCTCCAAACCTCCTATTTCATTGCACAGTTTTTCTTGGGGTCCAGTGAAGCCACATGTGTGAATTGGCCTCATCACACTCACTAAACCTGAAGATGTAACTACACAATCCTCAAGAAAATAATTCCTTCTACATGCAAGAGATATTCACAATGGAATATTCTAGCAACTGATAGTACACTGCCCCTCCATCTGATCTCAACTGGGTCTCTGTCTAAACTGACATGCATGAGTTATTTATGAGAGAATATTCAGTTATCTAAAGTGCAACAATTACATGCATGCATGCATTAACTAACTAAACTTATATTAATTCAACAAACTGTTTGAATTAATCTAACTAGACTTGACTCAGTTAATGGATCCAACTAATTACAACTCAATATTACAACTCATCCTTATCTCTTTAACTAATGGATAAATTCCTCAATTAATGGATAAATTGTTGCATGTCCCCACATAGACTTCATGTTTGATTTTCCTTAACTAATTAACTCAAGATGAATTAATTAATTATTTTACAAACAAGTGCTAAGATCAAATTCAAAATTTACTTCTCTATTTTAGTTCAAGGACTAACTAAAATAGAAAGGTATCCTGAAATGCTATTTATAGCAGTGCTAAATTTAGCACTTCTATATTTAGCATTTCTTGTTGCTATTTTCAATACTCCCTGTCAACAAGAAAGGGATTATCTGTAACCCCAAACCTATCTCTATGGAACTCGAACTTACATTTTGACAATGCCTTAGTCAAAATATTTGCATCATGTTCCTCACTCGAAACATACAGCAACAACATGATCCTCTTGACCACACAGTCTCGAAGATGATGATACCAGATATAAATCTTCTTGCACCCGTCATGAAAAACTGGATTCTTAGAGAGTTTGATGCAACTCTGGTTATTGCAGTAGATCACTGTAGGATCCATCATCTGACCAAACAATCCGACTAGAATCTTCCACATCCAAATGGCCTCACATGCAACCTGACTAGCAACCATGTATTCAGCCTCTGATGAGCTAAGTTCAACTGATCTCTATTTCCTATTGTACCAGGAAACTGTAGTTGAACCAAGGTTGAAGATTACTCCAGAAGTGTTCTTTCGGTTTGATGGACTCCCTAACCAATCTGTATCTATGAAGCCCTGCAGCTTCACTCCCTCTATCCGTCGGTACCACAATATGAACTGAGATGTACCTCTGAGGTATCTCAACACATGCTTCGTTACCTTCCAAAACAACTTGGTAGGTTGAACCATAGCTTGACTCAGTTGGTTCACCACAAAGCATAAGTTGGGTCGTGTGTTCACTAGATACATAAGTGAACCCACCAGCTGCCAATAAATAGTAGAAGCTACTCCCTCACCTGAAGTAGCATCATCATTCCTCCAATTCCAAGCTAGAGGAGTCTGCATGAGCTTTCACTTCTCCATGTGAAAGCACCTGAGTATCTCATTGGCATACTTACCTTGAGACACAGATACTTCACCATCTTTCTGCCACACCTCCATGCCTAGAAAGTAGTGCATAAGGCCCATGTCCTTCATCTTGAAGTCTCTTGCAAGGTCCTCCTTGCAACACTGTATCAGTTGATCATCACCTGTCAAAATTAGATCATCGACATAAAGAACAATGATCAATGGTTTACCTTCTACCATGATGTGGTAAAGGTTCGCATCTGCTTCACTCTTCGTGAAGCCCAAACTGGTGAAATAGTTGTTGATCCTGGTGTACCAAGCACGGGGTGCTTGCTTTAGCCCCATACAAATCCCTCTTGAGTCTGCACACATGCGACTCACAATCAAAGGTCTCGAAACCTTATGGCTACTCAATGTACACCTCCTCCTCAATATACCCATTGA
Organism: Pinus taeda; assembly: GCA_000404065.3. Lineage (NCBI taxonomy): Eukaryota > Viridiplantae > Streptophyta > Pinopsida > Pinales > Pinaceae > Pinus > Pinus taeda. The sequence continues at coordinate 141,754 of APFE030901423.1, read as the reverse complement.
TGAACGTTGTCTTCACATCCATTTGGTGGATCTTCCACTGCTTCTGTGCTGATAATGCCAATGTCGATCTAATCGATGAGTACCTTGCTATGGGAGAAAATGTCTCATCGTAGTCAATCCCCTCGACCTGTGAGAAACCCCGGGCAACAAACCTTGCCTTGTGTTTCTCAACACTACCATCAGCTACCTGCTTTACCTTGTAAATCCATCTGGAACTCACTACTGACTTGCCTTGAGGCATTGGGACAACATCCCACACACTGTTCCAAATGATAGAGTCATACTCCTCTACCATTGCATCAACCTAGACTGGTTGCTGCACTGCCTCCTCGAATGAAGAAGGTTTGGTATCTACACACTCCCCAACCAGGGCCATGTACCCATTGTACCGCTTGGGTGACCTCCTCTGTCTGCACTGAGAAGATGGCTGTCCCACATTCTCTCGCCCATCCAGCATCAACCTCTCAGCTTCCCTTGAGTGTTTCTGTCGATCTCTGGAAGTCTCAACATGAGTGTATGTATCCACTCCCAAATCCTTTGCATGCGGCTGCTCCACATCAATATGAGGCTCCTCCTCCTTAGGAACTGAAGGTTCCTCCTCTGCATGCAACTTGAGCTCCCTCTCAAGTGACCCTTGCATGGCTTTCTACTCATCAAAATTCAGATCCCTGCAAACCATAGTCCTCTGAGTGGAAGGTAGGTACACCTGATAGTTGTGGGGTGTATTCGTGTACCCCACAAGTATTCCCAACTCAGCTATTGGGTCTAGCTTCTTCCTAGCATCTTTGGTCACATGAAAGTAAACTGATGATCTAAATATTTGGAAGTGACTTACATTAGGTTGCTTCCAGGAATAGGCCTCCATAGGTGTCTTCATTCCCAGTATACGGTGCGGGCTTCTGTTCTGCAAGTATACTACTGTATTGCATGTCTCAGCCCACAAATGCAGTGGTAGGCTTTGGTCATGCAACATCACTCGAGCTGTTCCCACAATCGATATGTTCTTCCTTTCAGCCACCCCATTCTACTGTGGGTTATGCAGTGCCATTGATTCCCGTTTAATTCCTTCTACAATGCAAAAGTCTTTATAGTATTGGGAGGCATACTCTCCACCATTGTCTCTACACAAGGCTTTTATTTTCTTTCCATATTCTTTCTTTTCCAAGGCTTTAAACTCACAAAACCTCAAGAAGTTTTGATGCTTCTTTTTCATAAAGTAGATCCAGCATCTACAAGAAAAATCATCAATAAAGATAAAATAGTACCTTTTTTTAGTGGTGCGGCCTGTAGAGAAAGTTCCACAAACATCTAAGTGAACTTGCTCCAGGATTGCTCCAGCTCTACTGTCTCGATCTGGAAAGTAAGATTTCACATACTTACCCAAGGTACAACCTTTGTATGTAGTCATCTGCTCAAGTTTTCCCTTGGGTAATCCAGTAGAAATCTATTGCATGATCTTTAGGGCTCCATGGTGCAAGTAGCCCAGTATTCTATGCCATAGCTCGCCAACATCTTGGCTCTGCACCATCTCAGCTTTGGAAATCAAAGTAGCACAATTGTCTACCCCTAGCTTGTAGAGATTCTTGACTCGAATCCCTATTCACTTTGTCTGTCCAATACCAATATGCCTCAGGAATACCTTTCCTTTACTAAAGACAACATCATAGCCTTTATCTTCTAGCATAGCAACAAACACATGATTCTTCTTCAGACCTAGTACATACTTTACATCAGTCAGGATGAGGGGAGCTCCATTCTCTCTCTAAAACACAATTGTACCTTCCCCTGAAACATGGTACTTTCCATCATCACCCATCTTGATCCACATCTGGAGATCCTTCTCCTCCAAGGTACTGAAAATATTATTGTCACCTGACATGTGGAATGAAGCTCCACTATGCAGGTACCACACACGTCCCACCATGGATGAAACCATGCATGCGATAAGCGAGAAATCCAACTCAAACTTTGAGGCCAGTGCCTCACCATCAGATCCCTTCGAGGAACCCTTCTTGGATTTCTTATGTGGAAAATTCGTAGCATAATGGCCCACTTCATGACAATGAAAGAATCACACTTTCAATTTCTCAATATTCTTCCCACCATGGGAAGAACCGGATTTCGGATGGGATGCCTTCCCTTTCCCTTTCGTTGCCTTTCTTGCTAAGGCTAGATTTTCCCCATCATCTTGCTTCAATGAGGATCCATCTCTGGTGCTTCTTCTTATCTCCTCCTGCATCGGATCCGACCAAGGTCATTCCCAATATGGTAGTTTTTCTCTTCCATTAACCAAGTCTTGGTAGCTATGCCAGCTCTTAGGAGGACCGAGGAGTGCAAGACTCACCATGTCATCATCAACACTCGTGATCCCTACACTTCCAAGCTCATCCCTGCAGGTGGTGAGCTTGTTCACATATGTAGATATCGTGTCGCCCCTTTCACACTTGATCTTACGAAGCTTGTCTTTCAGTACCAGGTTCCTCTGATCACTACTGTTCTGATATAGATATTTCAATGTTTTCCACATTGAAAGTGGTGTCTCCTTCCCATGGAGGCTTGAGACAATGTGGTCTCAAACTCCCTCCAAGAGGATTCTCCTTGCTCTAGCAACACATTTCCTCCATTCCGCCAGTTGAGTAGTGTTGGACCTCAGAATTACTCTCTCTTTGACAACTTTTCTCATTTCTTTCTCTTGTTTTCCATAAAAGACAGATCTGCGTCAATGATAAATGATATATTTTGTCTCAAGGAAGATATTAAATGATTGACATGTTATACTTTTATGTTTTTGCTATTTGAAATAAGTTTTTTCAAATTAGCTACAGAACACAGCCTATTTTGCAACTAATTATGTGTTTTGTACCTACTTCCATGGTTAAATAGGTTAGAGGTGTCAAACGAAGAAACCGGCCACATGGGCATCTTCAGAATTGTCCTGATATGGATCTTATCCTAGTCACCCAGCCTAGATTGACAAAAAAGCCAGCTCAAGACCACAGTCAAAGGAGGACTCAAATGAATAAACTCAAGAGAAATAGTACTCTTTGTCCACTCTTCATGGTTAATTAATAAAACCAGACAACTTTGTTGCAGCAATAACTCGAACCAGCCACCGGTGATAATGGTTCCATGCAACCATCTTGCTCACTTAAAGTCACCTGTTACTGATCAACCACTTACGTAGAACTATTGTAAATGTGTATACCACATGTAGCTAAATTCTCTCAAAAGATAGTTAGGAATGTTTCTTTAAATATCAGTTGTATAGAATTGAGAAGAAGTTCGAATTTTTGGATGTATTAAGCTCAGACTTACAGCTCTGTAATTTTGGAACTTGTTTTCTTGTTAATAATATGAAGCCGTGTTTGACCACGTGATCATTTGAAAGAATATCTTCAGCTAATTAGCAGCTCAACTCAGTCAGTTGCAGAGGGCCCCTGCACTGAAGGATGTTTTTCTTTTTATTTTGTTTACTGTTCAGTTTAGTTTCATTATTTTCTTTTAGCAGTATTTGTAGTTTAGGTTGATTCCCTGTAGTTTGTTTTCTTTTAGTTTTGATCAATAGCATAATGTTAGAATTCGATGGTGCAGTCTTGTTTCTTCAATATATTTAATAAAGGAAACAACTTTGTTTTTAAACAGTGTAAGGTTGAAAAGTAATAAGGATGCATTGTTGATTAGTTTACTTACTATTTGTTTCCTCTGTTATTTATTTCCTAGTTCAGATTGCCAATGCACTGTGTGAATAAATGTTTTTGGTCACCACTTCAAGCTGATATCCATCCTAAACTAAATGGTTAAACTTCACTTCACAAGAGGATTGAAATCAATTAGTTACTCTCTGCATATTTGATTTAGTTCTTTGGACTATAAAGTACAATAAGTTGCTTGTATGCCATCTCAAGAAAGTTATCTTTCAAAATTGAAGGCTTGGACAACTAAAAGTGATTTAGTCAGTTTCATTCTTTGTAATTATTTCAATTTGCCTTACAACTTCACCTTTTAATTTTTGACTTAGGATTAAATGACAAGATAGGATAGATGCTCTATTTTTCCTTCCTTTAACTTAGATTTTGATTAGTTCACCTTTAGGAAATTTCGACCCAGTTTCTCATAATTCAGACTGTACATCATTAGGAATCAAAGAAACCCCCAAAAAAAAACAATATAAAAGTACAAAACAATGAAGTAAGAAGGGTTAACTAGCACATACAATGCACTACACTTCATCAGCTTACGAGCCTCGGTTGATAGTTTATGCAAAGCAATTTATGAAATTGGATTGGCTAAACATTGTGGCACCATTTCCAGGGAAGTGTAACTAGGTAATCTTATCTCTTACATTAAAAAAAAATTAAAAAATGATATGCATAGAGAAAGAGACTCTAGGGGTAGATTTATAGCTAGAGGTAGGAGTTAAATTCCTACAACACCACCTACTCCAACAAGAACAAGAAGAGATACACCTCCATCCCAAACACATACTCCTAGCCATAGAACTCCTGAAATTTCAGGGGCATAAATCCAATCAAAAGAATCTCCTACTTCATCTACCAAGTCATTCCTAGAGGAGAAAAATCTTGGATCTCCAATAGCAGGAGTAGCCTTTTTCACCTCTACAGGGGAGCACATCTTAGTTGAATAATTAGGAATACTTGGTGAGGAAGAAGAAGTAGAACCTCTCTGACATATCCCATTAATAAAGGAACCAGAGGAGGAGAAAGTAACCTTGCAGGTTGAACCCTATACTGACATTGAAGAAACTATAATGGCAAAAGAAGGAGAGGATGGAGAATTCACACTGTCTGGAGGAGCGGGGTAGAGGAAGAGGTAGAGGAAATAATGGAGGAGGCAGAGGAAATAGGGAAATAGGTAATTCTTTTGGATTCCCTATAGTGCATGAAGAAACAAATGCCACAATGAAAAATATCTCACCTTTTTTCCTCCCAAACTTCCATGGGCTAAAAACTGAGCATCCTTAAACATTTTTATTTGAGTTTGAAGTCTTGTGTAGAACCTATGATTATCTAGAAGACTCTCGAAAACTTAAGTTGTTCCCTTCAACACTGAAAGAGGCTGCTTTGAAGTGGTTCATGGGGTTAGTCACTCAGTCCATTAGAACATGAAATGACATGAAAGAAGTGTTTTTGGATAGGTATTTGGATTATTGCATGCATACCAATCACAAAGATGAATTTTTCAAAATGATGCAAAGAGAGGATGAAAATTTAGAGGATTTGATTGAGAGATTCAGCTATAATTTGAAAAGAGCAAAGATGGACAATTTAGATGAAGATACCTTAAAATCTCTTTTATTAAAAGCCATTAGAGATGATTCGATAGATATCCTTAACATGATGGGGAAGGGAGATATCTCTCAACTTCCATTAAATGATATAGGAGATTTATGTGTTCATCTCTCAAGAGGGAAATCTAAAACTGGGAAAGGTCCAAGAGATCCTTCTCTTGTTAGAGTAAATAAATCTGCAACTGAATCAGTGAGTAGGGAAGAAATTGGTAATATGCTTTATGAATTCAAAACAGAATTCTAGGGAGTCTTAGTGAGCAAATAAACATCCTCAAGTTGCAAAACAAGCAGAAAACCGAGGTTGATACTTTACCTATTTTCTATCCAAAATGCAGAAAGAACATGCTCTAAGAGAATTCCCTTTAGATGCAAAAATTATAGAGACTTGTATGATTTTCTTAGAGAATCATGAAACCAAGGGTTTTCCTTCGATTCCAGGTCTTAAAGTTGTTTTTCAAGAAGAAACAGTTCCAAATTCAGCAGAACCTCTTTGCTTTGTCTCTAGAAAACCTTGGTGGGGGGCACAAAATCATGGATTTATCAATCAAATGTATCTTCAGCCCCCACCAAATTGGAATTCTTGGCAGCAACCTTGGCCTCAACCTCAATCTCAATCTCAAACTCGGCCTCAACCTCAATATGAATCTCAACCTTTGGCACAAGGAGTACAAAATCCTTATGGGAGATTTTCTCAATATTATCAATATCCTCCATCATATCAGAATTATCCTCCCCCACACATTCCAGAACAAAATCAACAGCCACAACTTCAAAATCAGAACCCTCAACTTTTATTACCATTTCCACAACAAATTCCATAACAGAACCAAAGTCCTCAACTCTTACTACCATTTTAGCAGAGACCAAATCAGCTAGTTGCCCAACCATTACCAAACCCCAACAATAAAAATCCTCAGAATACTTACATGGTGGAAGGACAACAATTTCCAACTTATATGGTCACTCCCTCTAGATCTCAATGATGTTCAACTAAGATTTGGTAGGATACTAGAAAAGGAAAGACCTTTTATAGTTATTCAGGAACAAGACAATTCTGAGGAAGATTCTCTATAGCCCGATAAAATTTTTGAGGGAACATCTCTTCGAAACCAAAATAATGAAAATGAAAAACATAAAGAACCAGTGAACTCAACTCCTATCATTGAGCAGCTAATATCTACTTTTTCACCTCCTTTTCCTAAAAGACTACAAGTTGATAGAGGAGTAGAAAAGCAGATCATGTTTCCTAATTATGATTTTCTATACGAATTAAAAAAATGTCTGTATCAAAATTCGTTTGTTACAAGCCATTAAGGAGATTCCAATCCTAGCTAAAATAGTAAAGGAGTTGGGCATAAAGGAATCAGGAAGAAAAGCAAAAGAAACAAAAAGAATTCACCTGGTAGGAAAAACAACATATATAATGATGAGAAAAATGGCCATACAAAAATATGTAGATCGAGGAAGTCCAATTGTGAAAACACATATCAATGGGGTTGAAATTCCAAATACATTGATTGATTTAGGGGCAGCAATAAACATCATGAACAAACAAACCATGGAACGACTTAAGCTTCCTAATCTTCTTTACACCCCTACATTACTGCAATTAGCAGACATATCTGTAATTAAACCAGATGGAGTGTTAGAATATATTTCAGTATCCTTATATTCTTTCGAATATCCTGTTGATTTTATGATCTTAACCCCCAAGAATAATCTATGAGGACATCCACTCATATTGGGAAGACCTTGGCTGGCCACAGTTGATGCTTTCATTAGCTATAGATCTAGTGATATGTATATTTCTGATGGGAATTCAACAAATAAATTCACTCTATATCCTCCAACAAGAACAATCACAAAAATAGATGACAAAGAATGGATTTATGGTGAAAATGACATTCATCCTCTCTTTACTATTTCAAATATTAGTTAAGACAGTCAAATCTTAAATACAATGGAAAATTTTGAATCATCTCCAGAATATGAACATGATCAATTCCAAGAAAATCCCAATATTGAATATTTGTCATCTAGGTTGATATCTCTTTATATGGAAGAATTTGGTAGCTCTACAATTGAAATCTTTCCAGGGAAAACATTGAATGTGAATAATAACTTGGAGAAATCACAACAAGAAAAGCTAATCAAGACATTACAACAACATTCTACTGCATATGCATGGGAATACACTGAAATTAAAGGAATTAGTCCTAAGACTTGTATACATCACATCTACATTGAGGAAAATTGTAGACCTACCAGACAACCTCAGAGAAGGATGAATCCAAATCTTAGGGAAATTGTGAAAGAAGAGGTACAAAAACTGTTGGATGTAAACTTCATTTACCCAATTTCAGACAGCCAGTGGGTTTCCCCTTTAGTGATTGTGCCTAAAAAGAATGGTAAATGAAGGGTGTGCATCGATTACCAAGAATTGAGTAAAGCTACCCTTAAAGATCATTTTCCTTTTCCCTTTATAGCTCAAGTGTTAAATACATTAACAAGTAAGAAGTATTTCTCATTCTTGGATGGTTTTAGTGGTTATAATCAGATTCAGGTGCCACCTGAAGATCAAGATAAAACCACATTTACTTGTCCATGGGGAACTTATGCCTACCGAGTACTTCCTTTTGGGTTATGTAATGCATCTGAGACATTCCAAAGAGCAGTACTAGGAATTTTTTCTGATCTAATACATTATTGTGTAGAGGTATATATGGATGATTTTACAATCTATGGGAATACATTTGAAGAAGCTTTGGAAAATTTGGAAAGATTTCTTAAAATATGTAAGGAAGCAAGCCTCTCACTAAGCCATGAAAAATGTTTTATGATGTTTAGAGAAGGTATTGTTTTAGGGCATCACATTTCAGGAGATGGGATTAAAGTTGATAAATCTAAAGTTGAAGTCAACTCTAAATTATCAATTCCAAATTGCCAAAAGGATGTTCGAAGTTTTCTAGGATTCACAGGATACTATAGACGATTTATACAAAATTTCACTAAAATAGCATCCACACTCTTCAAATTACTCACCAAGGATTGTGAATTCAATTGGAATCCTGATTGTCAATTAGCATTTGAGACTTTAAAAACAAAAATTTCTGAAGAACCCATCTTAAGAGGTCCGAATTGGAAACTACCTTTTCACATTTCAACATATGTTTCAGATATAGCTTTGGGCGCTGTATTAGGACAAAAAGACTTTATTCCCTATGCCATCTACTATAGAATTAAGAATTTGATTCCCACTGAGTTGAACTATACTATAACTGAAAAGGAATTTTTAGTTGTTGTTCATGCAATCAAGAAGTTCAGACATTATATAACAGGATATGAAACCTTTGTTGATACAGATCATTCTACAATTAGATATTTAATGAATAAACCTATTACTAAAGTCAGAGTTACAAGTTAGCTATTACTCTTGCAAGAATTCAATATTACTGTGCTAGATAGACCTGGAAGACAAAACACAGTTGTTGATTTCTTCTCTAGAATTCAAAATATCAAAGATGACACTCTAGTTGAAGATAAGTTTCCTGATGAATATATTTTTGCAGTGAATACTCAAACTCCTTGGTTTGTAGATATTGCTAATTACTTAGTCACAGGGAAATTACCTTCACATTTGTTTCCTAGAGAAAAAAGAAAAATCATTCAGATAAGTTCAAGATACTCATGGATCAGTAATGAATTGTATAAAACAAGCCCAGATCTTATGATCAAAAGATGTGTTAGGGAAGATGAAATTCCTGAGATTCTTAAGGCATGTCATAATGAGCTGTGTGGTGGACACTTTGCTAACAAGAGGACAACCTATAAAATCCTTTCTTTAGGATATTATTGGCCATCAATCTTCAAAGATGCCAAAGGATATGTCAAGAGGTGTGAAATCTATAAGAGGGTAGGGAAACCTGGTCCTTCAAATGAAATGCAACTACAAATTCAGGTACTCATTGAACCTTTTTAAAAATGGGCCTTAGATTTTGTTGGGAAAATTAATCCTTCATTTAAGCAAAAGAAGTATATATTGGTATGCACTAATTATGTCATTAAATGGGTAGAGGCCAAAGCATTACCTTTTGCTAATGAAAAATCTGTAGTTATTTTTCTTTTTGAGGACATCTTCACTCGTTTTGGTGTTCCAAGAGAAATTGTGACCAATCAGGGATTTCAACTTACATCTAAAATACTGAAGGGTCTTGTGGAATATTACAAGATCAAACATAGGAAATCTACTCCCTGACATCCACAAGCAAATGGTCAAATTGAATCTACAAATAAGGTGATTGAAGGAATTCTCACTAAGACTATGCATCTACATAGAAGAGGTTGGGCAAAAAGGCTTCCTGAAGCCTTATGGGCCTATAGAACTACATGGAGGAACACAACGAGACATACACCCTATGAACTTGTTTATGGGAAACAAGCCCTCTTCCCTATAGAGTTTCAAATCAAGACCTTCAAGATGGCAGTCCAATTGGGATTGGATTTATTAGAGGCACAGAAACATAGATTGGAGCAACTCAATGAACTTGATGAAATCAGGCAAGATGCAGTCCAAAGAACCAGTATAGTCCAACAACATAGGGCTAAATGGCATGATAAATATATTAAGGAGAAGAAATTTCAAGTAGGAGATTGGGCACTATTGTTCAATTCAAAGTTCAAACATTTTCAAGGGAAGTTTCAAACCCATTGGCTTGGGCCATATCAGATTGAAGAAGTCTTTAATAATGGATCAGTAAAGATAAGGACGATAAATGGAAGCAAAAGACCTCTTCTTGTGTATGGTCATCGGTTGAAGATATATCAAAAACTAGTTTCAAGAGAGGAGTTCATTAAGATTTTCCAGGATAACTCTGAAATGAAGCTAGTGAAGATGAATTCTTCTTCTCCACTAACTTTTTCTTTATTTTTCCCGAGAAATGACCGATAAAAAAAAAAACAAAAACAAAAAATAATTGTATAAAGTTGAAAACCAATCATGGATTGGCATACTTATACAGAAAATACAGGGTGAAAATTAGAGATTTTTGACATCCTATATTTTCCAGTTCCTTTCTGTAATAAGTAGTGTGAAAAAGCTACATTCATTTATGGTTTAGAGTGTGCAAATTCAACATCTCATTCCATCTCATTTTAATAACTCATTTCTATTTTATTTTTACATCCATATTTCATATGCCATATTTCACTTTTCCTTCTTTTCACATTCTGCAACTGATTCCATTCCGCAGCTAATCTGATTCTGTAGCTACAACTTACTTATCAACTCTGGCACATTTGTACAGCTCACAAATAAATCATGAATGCAGGGAAATTGAAGAATCAAATTTTGAAGATTAGCCATGCTCAAAGTACCTACGAATCAACACCAAAAGAATTATCAAGCAGAAGGTTAAGTTCTGAAGGTAAAATGCAAATTTATTTCAAATAGCAAGTCATAAACCTAAGTCATGTATCATATGAATGATCATATGTCTCCTTAACAAGTCATCATTTGATTTGACTACCACTTCATGATACCACATCTCTGCCACATCTTGCACATTCGATACCAAATGGTCTATAATGATTTCATCATACCACATCTCTGCTACTCTATACTTAAACAAACTCTAATAACTCCATCTGTTAATGATCAAAACTATGATGTGACCAACGTATTCACATCTCTCCAAACCCTCACCGTCTACTTATTCCATGCAAACCCATAATTTTTTTTCACCATACCCACAGTCAATCCATTTCATAGACCATGAGAGTAATTTTGAAAGTTAGAAAATTCTACAAAACAGAGACCTTGGTTCTCATTGTCAGGGCAGATCCCGTAGGGACAAAGTTTATGGAAGGGTACCCACAACTCAAGGAGATGCTGCAAAAGACTGGATGGCTCAATTTCATTGAAAATTTTGATGGATATCACAAGGAGATCATAAAAATATTTTGCTAGATTGTTCGATTGTACAGAAGTAGAGATTGGACACATTAAGTTTGCAGTAACTGATTCTTACATAGCAAAGGCTACAGAACTACCAAGGCTTGGTAAAAGATGGTTCAAAAACAAAGAATTTCAGAGTGAATCATGGAAGGTAATCCTCAGGAACCCACGTATGGATGTCACTGTGTTTAGCACTTAAAAATAAATGGAGAATCATGGTTTTGATATTACAAAAATTTATTACCTGTGAGGGAAGATTCAAATGCATGTATGCTAATCATATACATTTATAAATGAACTTTCTAGAAAATGGAAATATCAACCTCCCTTTCTTCCTTCTAAATAGTCTAAGAAGGATGGCTTCAAATGTACAAAAGAAAATAGAATTCATAGACACAACTATGTACCATCATGGGTTGGTAAAAATACTAGTTGAGTTTCATCTGAAAAGAATAGAAGATATTTGGGAAAACTTCTTGATAAGAAACTATTTCCAAGAGGCACCAAAATCACCTAAAGAGGGTAATGCTAGAAGGAGTAAGAGGAAAAAGACTAGGATGACCATTCAAAGCAAATCTGTGTCCTCCACATAGAAAAATGATGAAGAGCCAGTATCTGAGACATAGATTAGGGAGAAGATCAAGAAAAAAGGAAAGATAAAAGAGAAAGCTGGTGGAATTACTGAGAACAAACCTGAATCTTCATTGCAACAAGATGATGAACAACTAATCTCTGAAAAATTGATAGAGATTAGGAAACAAATCAAGAGGAAGGAAAAGATAGGAAAGGAGGAAAAGGGTACAAAGGAGGAGAACATGAACCCCCTACAACGTAGAAGGGGCTCTAGACTCCGAGGCATGGTAAAGAAGGTATCATCAAAGGGAACATAGTTCATAAATCTAGAAGAAGAAACCCCAATACCATCTCCTGATAAATGTTCCATTTACATACAGTCCTCAAAACTCTCCTAATCAATATTTTGAAGGCAACCCCAGCAGAGGATTCCCAGGCATAGACCCAGTGCAGCAACAAATTTATGATTACATAGAATCACTAGAAAAGAAAAGTGCCTCAATCGATCTAGGATCGTTAGCCAATCCAGAACAACCTGTCATTCCACAAGAACCTCTAACTTACTCTCTCAAACACGAAATCTATGAGTTAGAGATACTGAATAGGCATATCAAGAAAGAAAATGAAATCCCGAAGGAACAAAGAAAATTGGATAAAGCCATTCATGACAATACAATATTGCACCTAGGGCTATGGTACAAGAAGAATAGGAAGTTGAAGAGGAAGAATAGAAACTTGAACAAAACAATCATCAACCTTAAATATAGACTTCTCATGAAGAAACCGAGGATGGCAGTCACTTCAAAGAGGAGCAAGAGAAGAAAGTTAGATGTACTAGCAGAGGTATCTGAGCAGATGCAATAGGAAATAAGAGTTCACAGTTTTGGCAAAATTACATGGGGACAAGCAATGATTTTGCACTGGGGGTATGTTGCACCTCAGAATTACTCTCTCTTTGACAACTTTTCTCATTTCTTTCTCTTGTTTTCAATAAAAGATAGATCCCCATCACTGATAAATGATAGATTTTGTCTCAAGGAAGACATTAAATGATTGACATGTTATACTTTTATGATTTTGCTATTTGAAATAATTTTTTTCAAATTAGCGACAGAACACAACCTATTCTGCAGTTAACCGTGTGCTCCGTAGCTACTTCTATGGTTGAACAGGTTACAGGTGTCAAACAAAGAAACTGGCTACATGGGCATCTCTGGAGTTGTCTCAACATGGATCCTGTCCTAGTCACCTAGCTCAGATCGACAAAAAAGAAAACTCAAGACCACAGTCAAAGGAGGAGTCAAATGAAGAAACCCAAGAGAAATAGGACTCTTTTTCCACTCTTCATGGCTAATTAATAAAACCCAATAGTTTTGTTGTAGCAATAACTCGAACCAACCATCGATGATAACGGTTCCATGCAACCATCTTACTGACTTAAATTCACCTGTCGTTGATCAACTAGTTACGCAGAACTGTTGTAAACGTGTATACCACGTGTAGCTAAATTCTCTCAAAAGATAGTTAGGAATGTTTCTTTAAATATCAGTTGTACAAAACTGAGAAGAATTTCGAATTTTTGGATGTATTAAGCTAAGACTTATAGCTCTGTAATTTTGGAACTTGTTTTCTTGTTAATAATATGAAGCCGTGTTTGACCAAGTGATCATTTGAAAGAATATCTTTAGCTAATTAGTAGCTCAACTCTATCAGTTGCAGAGGGCCCCTGCATTGAAGGAGGCTTTTCTTTTTATTTTTTTTACTGTTCGGTTTAGTTTCATTATTTACTTTTAGTAGTATTTGTAGTTTAGGTTGATTCCCTGTAGTTTGTTTTCTTTTAGTTCTAATCAATAGCATAATGTTAGAATTTGATGGTGCAGTCTTGTTTCTTCAATACATTTCATAAAGGAAACAACTTTGTTTTTAAACAGGGTAAGGTTGAAAAGTAATAAGGATGCATTGTTGATTAGTTTACTTACTATTTGTTTTCTATGTTACTTATTTCCTAGTTCAAATTGCCAATCCATTGTGTGAATACATGTTTTTGGTCACCATTTCAAGCTAATACCAATCCTAAACTAAATGGTTAAACATTCACTTCACACGAGGGTTGAAATCAATTAGTTACTCTCTGCATATTTGATTTAGTTCTTTGGACGATAAAGTACAATAAATTGCTTGTATGCCATCTCAAGAAATTTATCTTTCAAAATTGAAGGCTTGGACAACTAAAAGTGCTTTAGTCAGTTTCATTCTCCATAACTATTTCAATTTACCTTACAACTTCACCTTTTAATTTTTGACTTAGGATTAAATGAAAAGATAGGATAGATGCTCTATTTTTCCTTCCTTTAACTTAGATTTTGATTAGTTCACCTTTAGGAAATTTAGACTCAATTTCTCATAATTCAAATTGTACATCATTAGGAATCAAAGAAACCCCCTAAACAAAACAATATAAAAATACAAAACAACAAAGTAAGAAGGGTTAACTAGCACATACAATGCACTACACTTCATCAGCTTACGAGCCTCGGTTGATAATTTATGCAAAGCAATTTAGGAAACTAAATTGACTAAACAAATAGCATCGGTCTGCTTGGGGACTTCTTGATCAATGAAGTCCTTTAGACCATTATTCTCTAATACTACCTTCATGTGATCCTTCTAGGCTATATAATTTGAGATGCCATCAAGGGCATACTCGAGTCTTAAACCATTGAACGCCATCGGTAAAATTGAGATGTGATAAGAACTCAATTTCTATATTTAGTAACCACAAACTTCGAACTTCTCCTTCTTGTATATTGTTCTTCACCTTGATCACCTTTGCTCTAATACCATGTAGAAATTCCCACTATAGATCAACAGATTATGTAATATACTAAAACACAATACAAGATTTACTTCTACAACACTTTGCGGAAGCTTAATCGAATTGAGCAAGACCAAGGGAACACATATAACTGAGAATTTGAAATCAATCACACATCAGACAGAAGAAATAACCCAGGGAAAGCCTCAGCCTAAAACCCCAATCTCTGTATTATCTGTTGGAATATCTAATTCCTACTTGTCTCTAGCTGTGATTCTTACAAAGTAAAGGAGTCTGTTCCCAGTAGTTAGGATATATTTCCTACATTGGTGTGTGGTTGAGATATTCTCTCAACCAACGGATTGTGTGTGCATGTATATATGTAATTACATTTGATTAATGAAGATATAAACAATATCAAGTTTTATCATGGTATGAGAGCTTTCATTTTAGTCTTCTTGGAGTAGATCCCATACTGTTCATTTGTGGATGAAGCTTCATCTTCACTTTCTTTTCCATGAGGTAGTGTTGTATCTTCACCTCATTTCTTCCCCTGTGAAGGAAAACATGAATTCTTATTCTTTCCCTCTTGAGAATTATGGCAAGTTGGATAGGAGAATTTTCCTTCTCACTATTTCCGGTGTCAACCATCTGAATGCCAGCGATGATGTCTTCACCATTCATTACTGCAACTTTTGTGTTGATTTGATACAGACATGGTGTTTTGAGCCATGCTTCAAGAAATTTCAATTCTTCTTCAAAATTTGTTACTTTTTCCTTGTTTTTGTTGGTATCATCTACACACACAGAAATATTAATGAGATCATCACAATGTAAATTCTCTTCAACTTTGTTTTCTTCTACCACATCATTGCAATCAGCTTCATCTGGCTTGTCCCATTGATCTTCAATACTTTGTTCCTCTTCACACCATTCCTGAAAAATAACTTGTGAGTCTTCAGTCTCATGTTATTTCAGAACATATAGAATCTCTTGATAATCGTGGTCATTAATAAAACCACTACGCTTTATAAAAAATATCATCAGGATCAAATATGTCTAGAAGTGCATCCATATTGGAAAAGTCCAGCTTATCTCACTTTGAGATTTCTTTTCAACTTCACACGATCCTCTAATGAGCTCTAACAACCCCGTTACCTCGCAGGTGGGAAACTTCTCCCTTTGGCAGCTCTTCAATTATAGAACCTTGTAGACTGTGGCTTCTGTGCCACACAGGTCTTAGTACCCTCGGCTCTAGCTATGAGCAACAAACCGACCTCTCACAAGATGGAAACGCTATCAATATCTAATTTTGGTGCACATATTTCTAAAGATGGGTTCAATCAACAAAAAAAAAAAATCGTATTTTCTGTGGCATATAATAATGTACAAGAAAATTTACCAAATCATTTTTCAGATCCCAATTGTTTTTTTAGATCTCCACAACAACGAAAAATTACACATCTTTAAATCATCTTGGCAATGAGATTGCTCCGACTATAAGCCAAAGACCACAACGCATGGCAAATGAGGCTTTAAAAAATAAATCCTCTTTCAAGGGGACTGCTACTTCAGACCAAGCGTCTTAGGGGATTCTGATATGTAGGCCACAGCCATAGACTCAAGGTGCCACCACTGCTCTGATCTCTGGTGCTTCAATCTCATGGATTGAAACTCACATAGGCTCTACCTCCACACCACAGCTTGGAAGAATCTACATCGATCTCAACGGCCACCCTAAGCACGCACCCTCAGCCCCTTCGCTCCAAATCCACGATTCCTTTGCAACAGATCACGTTTCGATGCTCACCTCACCAGATTCATTGCTCTCAGGTGAACAAACCTTTCCCATTATTCACCGCAGCAATCCCCTGGATTAAAAAATGCAGCACGATCATCGCAGCTTTGTTCGGATCCGCAACTAGTCGCAAAAGTACACCTGATTCCTGTGACGATCCGTTGCTGAGGTACACCAAACTCGTGTGATGATGCAACAAATTAGAAGTGGTGAAGTGTGCAAGAGACTCATCGTGACTATGCTTTTCGGCTCCCTACGACGACAATGTAATTACTCTTTAGCTCCACAGCAACGATGTCACATTCCTCAACTCAGCATATAGGCCTCTCCTTCCTGCAGCTCTGATACTATGATAAAAATGTTTTTCTATTAATTAAATGGCTCTCCAGGTGAGATACCTGTAGAGTGCCCAAGCACTTCACACTTACACACTATGTTTCAATGTGGAGAACAACGTAGTACATATAGGCTTTCACACAATGAGGTGGTTTGAACCACTCCTTGAATATTAGGATCTGAGATCTAAAATTAGAGTCTCAATCCTATCATCACTATAACAACTTTCTCCATTATCTCCAACACTCCCCCTTAATGGAGAAAGAGTACTGAACAATAACATATGCCTGCTAGTCTAGTCTCAGTTAGGCTTACAATTAAAAACATGAAAAAAACTTGGTAACAGAATTTTCTGTGGAAATCTTGTTCAAGTTACAAAAAGAATCGACTCTCATGTTATCCCGCTCTCTCTGCCATCAAACAATACAACTCACAGACTGAACATGCATATTATATGTCCTCTTCAAGCCCTCCAAGCCTCCTATTTAGTTGTGCAGTTTTTCTTGGGGTCCACTGAAGCCACATGTGTGAATTGGCCTCATCACACTCACTAAACCTGAAGAAGTAACTGCACAATCCTCAAGGAAAGAATTCCTTCTGCATGCAAGAGATATTCACAATGGAATATTCTAGCAATTGATAGTACACTGCCCCTCCATTTGATCTCAACTAGATTTATGTCTGAACTGACATGCATGAGTTATTTATCAGAGAATATTCAATTATCTAAAGTGCAACAGTTACATGCATGCATGCATTAACTAACAAAACTTACACTAATTCAACAAACTATTTGAATTAATTTAACTGGACTTGACTTAGTTAACTGAGCCAACTAATTACAACTCAATATTACAACTCATCCTTATCTCTTTAATTGATGGATAAATTCCTCAATTAATGGAGAAATTGTTGCATGTCCCCACATAGACTTCATGTTTAATTTTCCTTAACTAATTAACTCAAGATGAATTAATTAATTATTTTACAAACAACTGCTAAGATCAAATTCAAAATTTACTTCTCTGTTTTAGTTCAGGGACTAACTAAAATAGGAAGGTATCCTGAAATGCTATTTATATCAGTACTAAATTTAACACTTCTATATTTAGCATTTCTTGTTGCCATTTTCAATAATTTATCATTAGGACAATATTTTTATACTCCCCTTATGTTATCAATTTTTGATAATTAAGATGATTCGATATTATTAGGACTTGCTCCAAGGATGAGAGTTTCACCACATTATTAGTTTCATTTCCTTGAATTCCCATATGAATGTGAGTAATTTACCCATGATAATTTCTAAATACCCCTCCGAAACTAGCGAGGCCAGGATTACCCCTAGAGGCTCCATCAAATTTTAACTTTAAGAAACTAGGATAAGGTGGTAGCTATTTGTTAGGATTTCAGGGAATGGGCTAGTGTTGTGTTGCTTGAAAATTTGTATAGTATTGGTTGAGCCCCAAAAGTGTGAGAATGTGTGATTCCTTGGAATTACATTCCCAATCTTGTGTAGACCACTTGAAATTATGAGGATTGTTTCGCTTACCCTTCCCATTATGGAGCTCTAATAGTGTCCACATTTAATGACTAATATTTGAAGATTCTTCTATTCCCTTCCTTCCATAATTCCCATGTTATAAATTTCGGGAAAATTTCCATGTTCAGTTCACTATAGTACTTTTAAAAGGTCAAAAATTCCATTCATTAAGTGTTGAATGAATATTGGTTCCGTTCCAGTTTTGATTGTCTAAAAAGTATGGCTAAGTGATCACATATTTCTAATGCAAATCTATAATTTTTAAGTAGATGCTCAGTTGTTTCTATGTGTTCTCAACAGAAGCTACATCTAGATAGACTTTGAAAGCCCATTTTTGGAGATTTTCCCAAGTTAAGATTTTGTTTTGCATGAAAGTTAGAGGAAGAGGGTCACCTTTGGCTAGAATTTGGAGTCCCATAACCTTTTCCATTTAGTTTTACTAGGGTGTCCTTCTATGTTAGCTATTAATCTACAAGGATCCTTTAAGCTAAAATATCCTTTAGGACATTTCCCCTATCGAAGGATATATTTCCTAGATTGGATTTTAATTCTTCTACTTTATGTTTCATTTGTGATGGCTACTTGTGTTTTTGCGCTTGTGTGCACTGGTCAATGCGTGCACTTCTGCCACTACCTCAATTGTTGTTGACTAGTACTATATCTTACAATATCAAACAAGCTTTTAACTCATTTACCTCTCCTTTTTCCAATTTGGGCCCATTAGTACTAAGGATCCTCCCAAAAGAGGAATAAGTTTACCTTTTGATTTCCACGATGAATTCTAGAGATGAAATACCTTAATTCCATCCCCCTATCCAAATTATCAAATTGTCATTTGTTCTTGCCATGTATTTTTGCTTCCATACATTACTCCATAAAGCTGATGGGTTTTTAAACCACCACCACCAAGTTTTGGCTCCTAGTCATTAATTGAGGATTTTAGGGTCTCTCACTCCAAAGCCACTGAGGTGGTTAGGATAGCATAATTTTTCTGAAGTGATAAGGACACATTTTTATTGTTATTTAGCTCCCCCTAAAATAAGGATACTTTTATGTTTCTTATTTTTCCCATAATGGCTTTAGGAGTTGCTGCAGATAAGAATGTGTACATAGAGATGACTTGTAAAACTAATTTGCATATTTTTGAATACACATCATTAATCATGTCAATATTATTTCAAATAGTTAAATTCTACAAAATTAAAAATATATATATATGGAAATAATAAAAAAAATTGTTCACCATTATATCTTTTTATTTTTTAATTAAAACATAATAATAAATTGTTTTCCAAAATATTTAGTTTCACCTTTTAAAAGGTATTTAAAAAGATATAAATAAATTACGTCCCTCCAAAATCCCTAAAAGATTAAGATTATGCAAAAACTCACAATTAACATTGTAAAAAGTCTCACTAGATTTTAAAATAAAATTGAAAGAAGCACTCCCATAAGGATGGTCTCTCAAGATCTTTTGGGTATTTGCAGGGTCGCTAGGTAGAGTTCAAAGTTCAAAATTTAAATTTCACATTGCCGGGCGTGCGGGACTGAGTCTTAAAAAGAAAATTCATGACAAATGGTCCATGGATGACCATGCGATGGTCATTGTCAGATGCTTTAAAAATATTTATGTTAATGGTCATCAGAAAACTGAGGCGGCTGTATTATCGATGTATGCATCATCCGGTTCGCATAGTTTTTTTAGTAATTAATGCATATCTCCGTCAATGTTCGTTTAAGTAAACGGAAAAGGAGGAGGTGGGCCAGAGCAGCCATGTAAGAAGGTTCTGATAACCTGCAATCGTGATAAGGGTTGCCCATTTGGCATGTTCCATATCGCGGATTCACCATTATGCCTGACACGCCCTTGGGCCTTCGAAAGAAAAAAGCTGTAATGACCAAACATTTTACATGAATAAATTGTTATTTACCTTATGGGTGAATGGAAATAACAGAAATTATTACTTTCTTGAAAATGATGATAATATTAATTGTGCAAATGGTATAATATGAATTACATGATATGTGGGTGTACACAGTAACTTTATGTGAAAAGTTATTTACTCTTCCTGCTTAAAGATAAAGGAAAAACAGTTGCCAGCATATTAGGGGAAACCCTAACTGTTCCCTCTTTCCCATAGGAAAAGGGAAAGAAGAGGAGACCCGGGTTGTTGATGAACAAACGGGGGGAAAAAGAAAGGCAAAAGGCATTGGAGCTGAAGAGGAGGGTGCTACGTCTGGTGATGACCAGATAGCATAGACACATTGGTGTGTCATATTGCTGAGGCTGTGGCCGGCAAGAAGAGCTTGGGGGAGAGAACCAGTTCAGAAGACTGGTCTCGTGGCTGGGAGGATATCAAGCATGCATTCATATTCTACGTGTTGTAGAAGTGCAGAAGATCAAGGCAAGATACACAGGTAAGTATCTATAGTTTCATTAATTAGAGACTAAGTATTATCCTGTATACCTAAGAATCTGAATTGTAGTTGCTGTGGGTGTGACTCTTGGGCTGTAATACAGAACCTAGGTATTACTGAATGCAATACCGGTAACGATTACGCCCTGTTATACATATATATATGTCTTATATTAGTAATAGGAAGAAACAGGAAGGGAGAACTGAGAGAGACCCTGTACATTACTTCCGAATAAGTTAAGTTGTGTGATTAAAGGGACAGTAATCACCAAATACTAGAAATAAATAGAACATCTGAATTATCAGTAACAGGTATGGAAACGGGTTTAAATGTATTAATACATAAACTAGTTAACAGCATCTGAAGTAACCATTACTTTCAATATAGAACTCTACGAGCAACAAATTCACATTGTCCATAATACTGTTGCAAGCATTGAAAAAGAAACCAAAAAAATACAGATACATTTGGAATGGGGTTTCGTTGCGGAAAGATAACAGTCAATAGAATGAATACATGTCTGTCCTGAAAACATATCAGTCAAAAGAATAAATACATGACTGTTTTGTAAATATGCGTGTTTCAGACATAGTGGTACAAACCCTCGTAAGAACCTTAACTTTATAAGGGTCACAAGAAATCGAAATACTGTACTCACTATATAACGATAATACAAAACAACTGTCAAATATCCTAACAATGGAAACATTGGGTTGGCCGATGCACCGGCGTGAACCACCAGGTGGAATGGCGCCCGCATACTATCAAACAAGGGTTGATATACCCGATGGTCATACCATCCAGACGGCAAACATAGTTATTTAACTTCAAGAAAATTGAAGAACCGAAAATAAACATTAACCGGCTAAGCTATAGCTAGCAAAGAGCAGTAGTGAAACGCCATCAATGGAGCCGTTACGGGACCGTAACAGGCCTCCTAAACCAACATAAATCCCATCAGAGTCGTTACCATAAGTCCGTCAATCGGCTTAGTCATTTATTAACAAATATACATCAAACCCGCGAACCTGTATATCATATAATCCGATAAAAGGCAAACCCGGGAAGGGCAAAGTCGTAACCAAACCCTTAGATCATTTCATTGAAATTAAAATAAATACACAGTGTGTAATATATGAAGTATCGGTGGCCCATAGGAAGCGGCATCGTGCGCTATCAGTTTGCAACCATATTAAAAACAGTAAGAAAATAATATGGATTATAGAACATGCAGGGTCTGTTCGATAATGGGAACAATCATAAACCTGAGGCATCAACCGACCATGATGCCGAGTCCATTCAATATGATTACACTGTATATACAAATAATTACAGACTCAGATCTGAGCTATCGACAGACCGTAACCAACACCAAAACCCTAATGACAAACTACTCATTCTAAAACCTGGGTTTCAACCCCAGTAATCGCAAACAGAGAATGAAAGGAAAATGCTGTCGAATTGAGGCCATGGCGCCAGGTCATAGTGAAATGGATAAACCCTGGTAGAGAAAAATTAACATAAGTTCAACTCCAAGATGAAATCAACCATTACAACCTACAGGGTAGCGCGCTTACCTGGTCAAAGGTCTGAAGGCCGAAACCATGAATAGCTCTTGCAACCGCATCCTCGTCGGTCTACTACCCTACTCCATAAATAATAATAAGGTAGTTAAACATATTCCTATCAGATACAGTGAAAAGAACAAACAAAAACAATACTGAAACAAAGTGAGGACATGTTACCTGTCGCAATTGGAGATAGGGCAAGATCCGTGAGGGTTTCACCGCCCTCAGGCCGTCACTGTAAACCACTCGAGGGATCAGTAAACTGTATCAGGAATCCTCACGACAATGGCACCCCACCATGGTAAGGATCAGTAAACTGTATTAGGAATCCTCACGGCAATGGCACCCCACCATGGTAATCACACCGGAGCAGAAGCTACCTCTGCGAAGCCAGAGTAACAGCACAAATGACCGGGAGCAGAAACGAATGAACCTTATGTATTCCCCGCCCAAGGCATGTCTAACCTCCACCGTTAGATCTCTAGTGGTAATCTGGACCGCTGATTGATATGATAATCCCGAGAAGAGGGTGGCAGGACTGTAGCATTAAAGTCCCAGCTATCGAAACCAAAGCTCAGCGCGGCAGATCGATGGAGGGATTTTAGAGACGCCAGGTGTCGCAACCAAGGCGCCCCACCTGCTGCCGAATGTAATGAATTGTACCATTCAAAATTATCAAGGACAATCAAAGGTCAAGTTAATAGTTAGAGGGAAGATACGTTCGGATCGGTGCATTTATAAACCATACCTGTTGTTAACCAAGTCAAGCAATCATGAAGGCGTTATTATATAGTTATGTAGGTAGGGTAAATAATTTTTTTTTTATGTGAGTAATGTGTAGTATAGGTAAGGTTATGACATATGGTATCAGAGCCCAGATACAGTACTGTGACCTCTGGGTAAGACAATGATGAATGAACATGTGAAAATGAATTGACAATAATCATTTTTTTTTATTACTTGTGAATGTTTCTTACACAGGACCAGATTCTGAGAATAACAGATATGAGAAGAGCGGAGCATACACCGCGACGACCTGTAATGGGACAGGGCGCAACCGATGCAGGAAATAACCCTGAATTGTGGGTACAACTTGGCGAGGAAGCCAGAGTCACAAATCAAGCAATTCTAGAAACTGTGCAGGAGCTGAAGAATGAGATGGCTAGATTGCGAGAAGATAACGCTCGATTAACAATGGAACAAGAAAGAATTTTAAAAAGTTTGTCCGACCGACAAAATCAACTACCAGTGAATCCGAGTGCGGAACAGCAAAGGATGTCGGAAGAGCAGAACCATCACATACCTCCTGAAGGATCAGAGGAGCAGGAAGAACTCTCTGACAATGTATTTGAATAGCAAACTTTGAAAAGACAAAGGGTAGAACTGCAAGGGGAATTTCGCAAGATTAAGCCACCGCATTTTGACGGAGAGCAAGAAGAAGCCGCTGAAGCGTGGTTAATAAACATGAATAAGTATTTTCAGATTTATGAGTACGATCATAACCTTAAAGCACGATTAGCTATTTTCCAATTGCAAGGAAAGACCACCTTGTGGTGGGAAGAAGTGAAGATCATAAAAGGGGTTACAGAGCAAAACATAACATGGGATAATTTCCAAAGGTTCTTCAAAGAGAGATATCTAACAGAATGCTTTTATGATGAAAAAGCCAGAGAATTCCATGATCTGCGATTGGGACAGCAGACCATGGATGAATTCATCACCCGTTTTACTTCCTTACTTCGCTACGTACCGTATATAAGGGAGGAAAAAGCGAAAGTGCAGCGATTTGTTAGTAGTTTACCCCCGTACATGCGGGAAAGGATTGAATTTGATAATCCAAAATCAATGGATGAAGTAATCCGCAAAGCTAGAATTTGCTATCAGCAAAGTAAACAGAAAGGGGAAACTGCTAGCAGGAAATGGAATGAGAAGAAGAATTTTAAGACAGTTGGAAATAACAAAGGGATACGCAATCATGGAAATAAAGGAGCAAGCAAAGGAACCAACAGTAGATTTACAGCCAGAACTACATCTAAGTTCAGATCCGCAAATGAATCCAAGGTCAATGAACAGCAAATCAGATTGGACAATGAGGGGACAGCAAGACCCCCCGTACAGTGCTGGGGTTGTGGGGGACCTCACTACATCAAAAATTGTCCACAACGAAAGGGGACTGAACAGCTGTCTCAAATTCATGAAGCCTCAACTGTTGGCGAAGTGGGTCGAAGCGTACCCAGAATCAATGCGGCTTTGGAGGATCGACAGGCGGAATATCAACCAACCATGGTCGAGTTTGAAGGTAAAATTTCAAACCTTGCCATATCTGTTTTGATTGATCCCGGGGCCACGTTAAGTTATGTGAACCCGAAAGTAGTGGAACGTTGTAATTTGCAATCTGTTAAATTTAAAAACCCATGGCTAGTGCAATTAGCTACTGGGGCTAAGCGGCGGGTAACCGCCAAGATCAACGACTGTTCATTTACTATAGCCGACCAACCAATAACCGCTGACCTGAACATACTTCCTTTGGGTTCCTATGACATTCTAATCAGTATGGACTGGTTGGAGAAGCACTGGTCTTTAGTTGATTGCAAAACCAAAGTTATTTATTACAGAGATCAACAAGGAAACAGCAAGGAAATGCAGGGTATCAGGCGACCAGTGCAGGTTCGACCAATAACTACAAATCAGTTGGTGAAATGTGTACGGAAAGGCTGTCAAGTGTACGCCATTCAGGTGGGTTATGCCAACTCCAAGGATAAAACTTCATCTTTGAATAATATCCCTGTAATACAAGAATTTACAGATGTGTTTCCGGAAGAAATTCCGAGACTACCACCGCGAAGAAACATAGATTTCACTATAGAGTTGGTACCAGGGGCTGCACCGGTGTCACGAGCACCCTACAGAATGAGTGTACCTGAGTTGACAAAATTGAAAATGCAGTTGCAAGAATTACTGGACAAGAACTACATCCGTCCCAGTGTGTCTCCATGGGGGGCGCCAGTATTGTTTGTCAAGAAGAAAGATGGCACCCTCCGGATGTGTATCGATTACAGGCAATTGAATAAGTTGACTGTTAAAAACAAGTATCCTCTTCCTCGAATCGACGAATTGTTCGATCAAGTAAAAGGCGCGACCGTGTTTTCAAAGATCGATTTACGATCAGGTTATCACCAGATCAAAATTAAGGATGAAGACATCGCAAAAACAGCTTTTAGAACAAGGTATGGGCATTATGAATTCGTGGTTTTGCCGTTTGGGCTTACCAACGCCCCGGCAACCTTCATGTGCTTGATGAATGGTATTTTCCATCCTTATCTGGACCAGTTCGTGCTGATATTTATTGATGACATCTTAATTTACTCACGCACTATCGAAGAACATCACGAACATCTTCGAATAGTGTTGCAGACCCTTCGAGAACATCAGTTGTACGCTAAGTTTAGTAAATGTGACTTCTTCAAAGCAGAAATTCAGTATTTGGGTCACGTAATCACAAAGAATGGAATTGCAGTAGATCCGGAAAAGATAAAAGCGATAATGGAATGGCCGGTTCCAAAAGATGTAGCAGATGTTCAATCTTTCATGGGGTTAGCTGGATATTACAGGAGATTCGTGGAAGGTTTCTCTAAGGTAGCATTTCCCATTACTTCCCTGCAGAAGAAAGGAAAACTATTTCATTGGACCCCAAATTGCCAGAAAAGTTTCGAACAGCTGAAACACCTGCTCACCACAGCAACTATTCTGAGTATAGCAGATCCCAGCAAGGATTATGTAGTATGTACAGATGCTAGCAAAGAAGGGTTGGGAGGGGTCTTGATGCAAGAAGGCAAAGTAATTGCCTACGAGACTCGAAAACTGAAAGAACACGAGCAAAAATATTCTGCTTATGACTTAGAGTTGGCTGCCATTATTCATGCCCTGAAGATGTGGCGGCATTATCTCATGGGCCAGAAATTTTTGCTGCACACCGACCATCACAGTTTGACTAATTATTTCAGCCAACCTACCCTAAACGCTAGGCAGGCGAGGTGGGTGGACTTTCTAAGTGGCTTTGACTTTGAGATAAAACATTTGCAAGGAAAGGAAAATAAGGTAGCAGACGCCTTGAGCCGGAAAATACACAATTTGTATGAAGTTTCCTTCAGTGGATGGGAGAGTCCCTTCATGGAAATGATAAAAGAAATTGCAGATCAAGATACTGAATATCAGCAATTGAAGTTACAAATACAACAATCTGCTAAAAAGGACAGCCAACAAGAATATGAGTTAGATGATGCTGGAAGGATTTACTTCAAGAAAAGACTGTATGTGCCTAACCAAAGCCGGATTAGAAATCTGATTATGGACGAATTTCATATCAGCCATTACGCAGGGCATCCGGGCTATCAAAAGATGGTAACCGCAATCCGGAAAGAATATTTCTGGCCTGGAATGAAGAAAAGCATTGTTGAATACCTATCAAGGTGCTTAGAATGTCAGCAGATTAAAGCAGAACATCAGCATCCAGCAGGATTGCTACAACCATTGCCAGTTCCGGAATGGAAATGGGAAATCATCTCCATGGATTTTATTACAGGATTACCCAGAACTAAAAGAAATAATGACTCCATTTTCGTGGTAGTGGACAAATTAAGTAAGGTTGCACATTTTATACCTGTGCAATCTACCTATAGAGCTGCGCAGATCGCTCACATATTTATGCAGAATGTATTCAAGTTACATGGACTTCCGAAAACAATAATTTTCGATCGTGATGTGAAATTCACCTCAGCATTTTGGAAAACACTGTTTGCAGAATTAGGAACTCAACTCAATTTCAGCACCGCATACCATCCACAGACAGATGGGCAGACGGAACGAGTGAATCAAATGGTGGAAGATATGCTAAGGGCTTATGTCATGCAACAACCCACCAGATGGGAAGATTACTTACATATTGTAGAGTTCGCATACAACAACAGTTACCATACTTCCACACAAATGAGTCCATTTGAAGTTTTGTATGGTCGAAAGTGTCGTACACCCGCTAGTTGGGGAGGACCAGAGGATAAATTGAGTCTGGGTCCTGAAATGCTAAAGGAAATGGAAGATATGGTAAAAAGGGTACGTGTTAATTTGAAAGCTGCCCAAGATAGACAGAAGAATTACGCTGATCAAAAGAGAAGGTTCAGAGAGTTTCAGGTTGGGGACCACATTTACATTCGAATTCAGGCTAAAAGAAGTACTCTATAGTGGAGTGGATGCGCTAAATTGGCACCACGATATTGTGGACCCTTCCAAATTTTAGCAAGGGTCGGACCAGTAGCTTACCAGCTGGCCCTGCCAAGTCACATCCAAGTCCATAACGTGTTTCATGTTTTTGTTCTAAAGAAATATGTGTATGACCCTAAGCATGTGATCCGATGGCAAGAGATCCAGGTGGGGATTGTTACGATAAATTCAGTAAAAAAAATTATATGAAAAGGAAACTAACTCAAGGAATTGTGTGTTGCAGGTCGAACCGAAAGGAGAGGTTCTGGTCGAACCGCTGAGCATTCTCGACCGGAGAGAAGTGCAGCTGCGGAAACGAGCTATTACCCAATTTAAGGTGCAATGGCGACATTTTGGACCTGACAAGGCCACTTGGGAAGATGAGGAGTTGATGAAAAGGACCTATCCCGATCTGTTCGGATCTGTGAGACACCGGGACGGTGTCCAATCTCAGGGGGAGGAGATGTAATGACCAAACATTTTACATGAATAAATTGTTATTTACCTTATGGGTGAATGGAAATAACAGAAATTATTACTTTCTTGAAAATGATGATAATATTAATTGTGCAAATGGTATAATATGAATTGCATGATATGTGGGTGTACACAGTAACTTTATGTGAAAAGTTATTTACTCTTCCTGCTTAAAGATAAAGGAAAAACAGTTGCTAGCATATTAGGGGAAACCCTAACTGTTCCTTCTTTCCCATAGGAAAAGGGAAAGAAGAGGAGACCCGGGTTGTTGATGAACAAACGGGGGGAAAAAGAAAGGCAAAAGGCACTAGAGCAGAAGAGGGTGCTACGTCTGGTGATGACCAGATAGCACAGACACATTGGTGTGTCATATTGCTGAGGCTGTGGCCGGCAAGAAGAGCTTGGGGGAGAGAACCAGTTCAGAAGACTGGTCTCGTGGCTGGGAGGATATCAAGCATGCATTCATCTTCTACGTGCTGTAGAAGTGCAGAAGATCAAGGCAAGATACACAGGTAAGTATCTGTAGTTTCATTAATTAGAGACTAAGTATTATCCTGTATACCTAAGAATCTGAATTGTAGTTGCTATGGGTGTGACTCTTGGGCTGTAACACAGAACCTAGGTATTACTGAATGCAATACCGGTAACGATTACGCCCTGTTATACATATATATATGTCTTATATTAGTAATAGGAAGAAACAGGAAGGGAGAACTGGGAGAGACCCTATACATTACTTCCGAATAAGTTAAGTTGTGTGATTAAAGGGACAGTAATCACCAAATACTAGAAATAAATAGAACATCTGAATTATCAGTAACAGGTATGGAAACGGGTTTAAATGTATTAATACATAAACTAGTTAACAGCATCTGAAGTAACCATTACTTTCAATATAGAACTCTACGAGCAACAAATTCACATTGTCCATAATACTGTTGCAAGCATTGAAAAAGAAACCAAAAAAATACAGATACATTTGGAATGGGGTTTCGTTGCGGAAAGATAACAGTCAATAGAATGAATACATGTCTGTCCTGAAAACATATCAGTCAAAAGAATAAATACATGACTGTTTTGTAAATATGCGTGTTTCAGACATAGTGGTACAAACCCTCGTAAGAACCTTAACTTTATAAGGGTCACAAGAAATCGAAATACTGTACTCACTATATAACGATAATACAAAACAACTGTCAAATATCCTAACAATGGAAACATTGGGTTGGCCAATGCACCGGCGTGAACCACCAGGTGGAATGGCGCCCGCATGCTATCAAACAAGGGTTGATATACCCGATGGTCATACCATCCAGACGGCAAACATAGTTATTTAACTTCAAGAAAATTGAAGAACCGAAAATAAACATTAACCGGCTAAGCTACAGCTAGCAAAGAGCAGTAGTGAAACACCATCAATGGAGCCATTACGGGACCGTAACAGGCCTCCTAAACCAACATAAATCCCATCAGAATTGTTACCATAAGTCCGTCAATCGGCTTAGTCATTTATTAACAAATATACATCAAACCCGCGAACCTGTATATCATATAATCCGATAAAAGGCAAACCCAGGAAGGGCAAAGTCGTAACCAAACCCTCAGATCATTTCATTGAAATTAAAATAAATACACAGTGTGTAATATATGAAGTATCAGTGGCCCATAGGAAGCGGCACCGTGCGCTATCAGTTTGCAACCATATTAAAAACAGTAAGAAAATAATATGGATTATAGAACATGCAGGGTCTGTTCGATAATGGGAACAATCATAAACCTGAGGCATCAACCGACCATGATGCCGAGTCCATTCAATATGATTACACTGTATATACAAATAATTACAGACCCAGATCTGAGCTATCGACAGACCGTAACCAACACCAAAACCCTAATGACAAACTACTCATTCTACAACCTGGGTTTCAACCCCAATAATCGCAAACAGAGAATGAAAGGAAAATGCTGTCGAATTGAGGCCATGGCGCCAGGTCATAGTGAAATGGATAAACCCTGGTAGAGAAAAATTAACATAAGTTCAACTCCAAGATGAATTCAACCATTATAACCTACAGGGTAGCGCGCTTACCTAGTCAAAGGTATGAAGGCCGAAACCATGAATAGCTCTTGCAACCGCGTCCTCGTCGGTCTGCTACCCTGCTCCATAAATAATAATAAGGTAGTTAAACATATTCCTATCAGATACAGTGAAAAGAACAAACAAAAACAATACTGAAACAAAGTGAGGACATGTTACCTGTCGCAATTGGAGATAGGGCAAGATTCGTGAGGGTTTCACCGCCCTCAGGCCGTCACTGTAAACCACTCGAGGGATCAGTAAACTGTATCAGGAATCCTCACGACAATGGCACCCCGCCATGGTAAGGATCAGTAAACTGTATCAGGAATCCTCACGGCAATGGCACCCCGCCATGGTAATCACACCGGAGCAGAAGCTACCTCTGCGAAGCCAGAGTAACAGCACAAATGACCGGGAGCAGAAACGAATGAACCTTATGTATTCCCCGCCCAAGGCATGTCTAACCTCCACCGTTAGATCTCTATTGGTAATCTAGACCGCCGATTGATATGAGAATCCCGAGAAGAGGGTGGCGGGACTGTAGCATTAAAGTCCCAGCTACCGAAACCAAAGCTCAGCGTGGCAGATCGATGGAGGGATTTCAGAGACGCCAGGTGTCGCAACCAAGGCGCCCCACCTGCTGCCGAATGTAATGAATTGTACCATTCAAAATTATCGAGGACAATCAAAGGTCAAGTTAATAGTCAGAGGGAAGATACGTTCGGATCGGTGCATTTATAAACCATACCCGTTGTTAACCAAGTCAAGCAATCATGAAGGCATTATTATATAGTTATGTAGGTAGGGTAAATAAATTTTTTTTTATGTGAGTAATGTGTAGTATAGGTAAGGTTATGACAAAAGCACTGGATTCAAAGATTGTTAAATGAATTTCTGCACACCCAAGATTCCGAAGGTCTTAAATGTGAGCCTGAAACAGGACAATATTATCTTCTTGAATTTCCCTAGCTTTAATGGACATTGGAAATATTGTTACAAAAGTAGAAATGGATAAACGTATTTTTCATTCTATTTCATAAGGTAATTCAACATACTTTGAATTCCATTGATTAAGCAGTGATATATGCCAGGGATACGATATAATACACCTTCTCTCGATTTATGTGTCATTATTTTAACCAATTCAAGCATACATGTTTTTTTTTTATTAGATTTCATGACAGTTAAATTTAGATTAAGATGATATTGGGTTTTGGAATATGCTTGGTTAACGGAAGATTTCTTGTCATGAATAGAAGGAGATTTAGTACATGGACTTAGCGATCACGCTGTTTTGGCGGAAATCATTTCTCGATTTCCTCGGAATTTTGCCATGGGATAAATGGTCGGTCTACAGCATGTTCACTCGACGTTGGGTTTATTATGAGTGGTGAATACCCATGACTTTGATTCCCAAGTTAAAATTGCATATTTCCAGGATTTTTTCATAACTGGTAGTTTCTTCTGCTTTATGGTTTTTTTTAGGTTTTTCCTTTTGATTTCTGTTTAGGTTTATCTTTTGAGTTGGGTAATCTCCAGAACGCTATGATCTTGGATTTTCAGAGTATTTTGTAAAATTATAGTGTTTTGTATTGGTTAAGAAGTAAAGTATAAAATAATTAAATATTAAATTTCAAAATATTAAGTTGTAAAGTGCTCTTTCATATGATAATAAATCTAAATTAAATTATTAAGATCTGTTTCAATAAAATAAAATAACTAAACCCATCACATCTAAATTTCACAAATGCTTCAAATGAAAACTCTAATTTTGTAAAGCACATAATGATCATTTACACACCATTTGTATATACACAGTAAACAAATAGGCACATAATTAAAATGTCTTCCTGAGCTAATTCACTATGTCTACCCTGTATTGTCCTCAGTACACTCTCTTATTGAAGGTTCTTTGAGCATTCTTATAATATTTATGACAAATTGTGAGTGATGTAAGATACTTTTATTTTATTCCAATGAAAGTATTCTCAAGAGGTCGGCATTTCCTCTACATACTAGTAATTGTCGGCCAATCGTTTTTCCTTTTCACGTTTTAGTATGCATGCTTTTCTGGATTATGATTTTGACAGTCATGGTTAATCGAATAGT
Source organism: Pinus taeda (assembly GCA_000404065.3). Lineage (NCBI taxonomy): Eukaryota > Viridiplantae > Streptophyta > Pinopsida > Pinales > Pinaceae > Pinus > Pinus taeda. Next base: position 109,520 of record APFE030901423.1, on the reverse strand, counting down.
TAATTACGCCGAAGTGCGTATATAAGTCGAAATCAAACACTTGACTTCATTATATCATTCAGATTTGCAAAATCTCTCCATTAAAAATTCGATACATTTAACAGATACGTAAACCATATGTCTATTTCATAACCAGTTATTCCTTGTTCATCTCAACATTAATGTCATTGTATTTTCTTTGTTAATTCATTCTATTATATGCATCTCTAATTTTCTGAGTTATTGTAAATACGGTGATATGGTGATTTGTTACATTCATTGTGTGGTTTGGTGATTTGTTACATTCATTGTGTGGTTGATATGCGATACAAAGACAAATATATTAGACAAACTCAGGTTGTTTGATATCAGACAAATTCATGCTGTTTTTGTGGACGTTTTCTGTCATTATATTGTCATTATTTTCTATATGTTTCCTTGCTTCATGCCTTTATATATGTGTTTTCCTTCGTTAATATCTTGAACAAGTTTTGATATTTTATAAGAATATTTATATGACTAACATTGTTTTCCTCCAATTTTAAAACATTGATATTTAAATATCAAGCTCACACTAAACATACTTATCAATGCGGCTCTCAAACTACTCAGAGCAGGCCGGAGTATATAAGATTCTCATCGTTATCTACTTGATGGTCAACATGATATACTTAAAAGTTTTTTAAAAAGTGGATTAAATATTAATATTTTTTTGTTATTTTTATTAAAATTGTTGATTTTTGAATGGAACATTTAGTCAATCTTATTTTAAATATTCTCAAAATCTAATTAAATTTAACCATATTGGATTACTTTATTAAATTTAACTATATTATGTTACTATATATTATAATAAATTATCAATATTTTTTTATTAATTTTAATAATATTGGCCGTTATAATAATAATTAAAATAGTTATTATGATAATTTTAATTAATAATATTATTATTATCCTTGTTTAAATTAATAAATTCATAAATATTATTAACAATAAATTATTGAATATTAATAACAATATATTCATTAAATAAATAATATTATTAAAAAATAATAATAATTAATAATATTATAAATATCTAATAATGTTTTATTAAATTATAATATTAATAATTTTAAAAAACATTAAAAAGGAATACTTTTATAAACTTAATTAAAAATAATTTATAAATTGAAAATATTGGATAACATTAATTTAACCATGGGTTTGATTATATATTCATATTAATTAATATATTAACATTGATATTAATATTAATATTAATATAATTAATGACTTTAAATTGATTAATGATTAATTAATTAATTAATACTACTTAATAAATTAATAAACATTATTAATAAAATTGAATATGCTCAACCATGGTTGAATCTCATAAAACATGTTCAACCATGTTCAACAATGGTTAATCAATGTCAACCATTGTCTGCCATGATCAATGATGTTCAACGATGATTTTCCATGGTCAAGCATGCTACACCAACATCAATCATGGTTGTAATGATTAATCAATGTCTCTACGATGAACGATGATGAACGATGGTTGATCATGCTTGAATATGGTCGACCATGGTCAATGTATTTATGGTCAACCACGGTCAACCATGCTCCGCCATGGTTAACGAAGGTGAGTCATGATTAACTATGGTTGAATTTCATCAACCATGATCAAGCATGATTAAAGTCTCTTTCATCATGAACAACGATGATGGGAAACCATGGTCAATCATAAACAACCATGGTCAAATGCTGCATTGTGACAAAGATTGTCTCAATATGAAAATCAACCATGGCCCAACGTAGCATTCTGACAAGGATTGTCTTGATATGAAAATAAAACATGGTCAACCATGGTCAACCGTGGTCCAACGTCACGTTGTCGCAAGGGTTGTCTCAATATGGAAATCAAACATGTCGAACCATGTTTATTTTAGGGTTTATATACCTTGGATTTATATTTGTTTATCCCTTGGGTTTATAATATCAATCCCTTGGGTTTATTACTCTAAGGGTTCATATTCCTAGGGTTTAATATTATTCCCTTAGGCTTATAGGCCCTTGGGATTTTAGAATTAATCGGTAGGGTTATTATTGGCTTGGATTTATAATATCAATCATGGTCAATCATGGTCAACCATGGTCCAATGTCGCATCATGATAAATGTTGTGTCAATATGAGAATCTACCATGGTCAACCGTGGTCCAATCTCGCATTGTGAAAAAGATTCTCTTGATTTGAAAATCAATCATGGTCAACCATGGTCCAACATCACATTTTGTGAATGATTGTGTCAATATGTAAGTTGACCATGGTCAACCATGTTTGTTTTGGTCTTTGTAATATTTATCTTAGGGTTTATATACCTTGGGTTTGTAATATTACTCCCTTGGGTTTGATATTATTTAGCCATGGTCAACCATGGTCAACCATGTTTTATAAAATCAATCATAGTCAACCATGTTTAATCATGGTCAAGAATTGTCCAACATGGCATTGTTACAAAGATTATCTCAATATGAAAATCAATCTTTACCTGAACCATGGTACAATGCCACATTATGACAAACACTATTTCATTGTGATAATTAGTGTCACCCATGGTCAATCATGGTTAACCTTGGTCAACCTTGGTCAACCATGGTCAACCATGGTCAACCTTAGTCAACCATGGTCAATCTTTTTTTATAAAATCGAACATGGTCATCCAGGGTCAATCATGGACAACTATGGTTGAACATCACACTGTGACAAAGATAGTCTTGATTTGAACATAAACCATGGTTAAGCATGGTCAACCATGGTCCAACATCGAATTACGAAAAGGATTGTCTCAATATGAAAATAAACCATGGTAAACCATGGTCAACCATGTTTATTTTTCTTTATAATATTAGTCCCTTGGGTTTAATATTATTCCTGTGGGTTCATAATCGCAATGGGTTTAGTATTAATTCCTTGCACTTCTTATTCCCTTGGATTTATCATATCAATCTCTTGGGTTTATAATATCAGTCATCGACAACCGTGGTCAATCATAGCCAACCAAGATCAACCATCATCAAATGTCACATTGTGACAAAGATTGTCTCAATATGAAAATCAACCATGGTCTAATGTTATGCAACAAACTCAGAAATAGATAGATAAACGACTTAAAAATTATCTTCTCCGAGGGGGAAGCCTCCTTTACATTACATAAATGAGAAATTGTTGGATCATTCAAATGACAAAACCTTCTTTCTATATATAGGAGTCTAAGGGGTCACAATATAATCAGAGCCGACATAACAATAATAAAGTAATGACACAATAATAATAATAGTGGGCTTCTATGGGGACACAGTAATAACAATATCAGGACTACATGGGCGCAACAATAATAATAAGGGGACAACTCTAACAATAAAAATGAGGGAAAAAACTACTATTATAGGAACCTAACATGCCCCTCTCCTTCAAAAAATTTTATCCTCAATGCTCAAGTACTTCTAGATGCTTCTGTATAAAATTCCCATCATCCTATGTGGAATCTTCAGCAAGTAAGTTCTTCCACTTGATGAGATACTCTAAAATTGATCGATTTCTTAGCTGTTGAGTTCTTATTTCTATGTTTGCTTTAGGTTCTAATATTATTTTTCCTTCCTTGTCAAGTTTTGGCGATATTGGTTGAACTCAGAGCTTTTCATCTATAACCTTCTTTAAGCATGAAACATGGAAAACTCGGTCAGCTCAGGAAGATGTAGGAAGCTCAAATTTCTAGGCCATAGTATCAATCTTTTGCAACACCTTGTAAGGACCATAACACTTTGGTGATAAATTTTTATCCTTCTTAGCTTTCTTGAGGGACATTTGTTTGTATGGTTGTAGTTGTAGAAATACCAAGTCACCTACAACAAAACTTCTTTTGTTATGATGTTCATCTTCCTGTTGTTTCATTTTATTCTATGCCACAATGATGTTATCCTCTAAAAGTTGGAGAACTTGTTGTTGATGCTTGATGTGTTCTTCCACTGCTTGAGCCTTAGAATGATTGTCTAAGACTTTTTCGAGATCTGGAGAAATAGATGATTTCGATGTTTGAAACTCTAGTGAACATAATTGTGAAATTACGCCCCGTTGTTCTTTCTTTAGAAAATTTTTCATGCCATTAGAGTTGATTATATTTCATCTTTTCTATGTGATATACCTTAATTCAACTTCCTTTCCTTCCCAAAATATTTCAATAAAAGTTCTTGACAATTAAAAGCTATCGTACCCAAAGATTGTAACCATTGGACTCCTAGTACAACATCAACACCACCCATTGGAATGGAAAGCATTGGACTATTCAATACATATTCTCCCATGGATAGCTTGATATTAGGGCACTTTCCAAAGAAATTTATGGTTCCTCCATAAATTGGAAAAATCGTATTGGAACCATATTGTTTCCATGTTAGATGCCTATAATACAAGTGTATTCCCTCATTGTTATTGTCAGTGTACCCCCCTTATTGTTATTATTGTTCCCATGTAGTTTCCATATTGTTACTATTGTGCCCCATATAATCCCACTATGGTTATTGTTGTGCCCTTACATTATTATTGCTATGTTGACTCTGATTATATTGCGACCCCTTAGACTCCTATATAAAGAAAGGAGGTTTTGTAATTTGAATAATCCAAGAATTGCTAATTTTTGTAATGTAAAGGATGTTTTCCCATTGAATAGTATAATTTTTAAGTTGTTAATCTATCTATTTGTGATTTGTTTGCATAACATTTGGTATCATAGCCTTTGGATTCTAGTGTTTTGCTTCTTCAAACAAGTCATTTTGGCATGTTCGCTATAATTTTTTTTCTATGAGGCTTCACAAGATGAATGTTTTACCACGTGAAACCGAAATCTCAAATAACTTCATGTCAAATTTTAGATCTTGGTTCGCTATAATTTCGGAGATATGTTCTGAGAAAGTTAGGGTTTTGAAAATCTCCATAATTTTGTCTCCAACAAGTGACCTAGGGAAAGTCGTCATAACTAATTTTTTTCAAGCATCGGATTTGGATTCTGTAAAACATGGCTGAACTCGCCCGAAGTTTAGTTTTTTTTGTAGAACTTTCAAGGCCTAAGGTTGAAACAGTGACATGTCGAATCTCCTACAACTTCGCTTTACTGAGAGAGATCATCGTGGGAGATTTGACATAACTATTTCTTGAAGAACCCAATATCGATCAAACTTGTCGAGTTGGAAAAAGGAATCAAAGAGACAAGACAAGAAGAAATTTTAGAACTTGAAGATATGAAATTACAAAGTTACAATTGTTTCAAGATTGAGCTCCTAAAAGAAAGAAAAATGTGTGTATTTTTTGCTTTAAATTGCATAACTTTTGTTTGAAAAATCAGTTCGAAGTGATTCAAAGGGAATAGTGAAGCATATATATCATTGTTGGATTTCAAAATTCCTCGAAGAAAAAAAATGGAAACACCTAGTAAGCAACTAGAAATCTCTACTATGACACATGAAGAAGAGGAAGAAATGCAACATGATATATCAAAATTACGATACCAAGCACAAAAAATTTCACTCTCACAAAGAGTAATAAAAAGTGAAGTGGAAGCTAAGATGGATGGTTTGAAGAATAGTTTAAAATCAGACATGGAAGATTTGAAGAATGGTTTAAAAGTAGACATGGAAGGTTTGAAGGAAGGTTTGACAAAGTTGGTACAAGAAATTCTTCCTAAAGATGAAAAGGTATTAGATGAAACTCATGGTGAGAAAAAAAGAAATGTTAGTCATGATTTCATGGACTCTAACGTTGAATTGAAGACCCGCCATATTCCAAAGTTTGATATGTGGAAGTTTGATGGCAAGGATCACGTGACATGGATACTACAGATGGAGGAATATTTTTATCTCCATAATGTACAAAACACACGAAAGGTACACATTGCAACTTTATATGTAGAACCCAATTAGTTTGTATGGTATCGATGGATTTTCCCTCATTAACAAATTGTCACTTGGTCAATTTTTACGGAGGAAATAACAACACATTATGAGCATACAAAAAGGAACACCTTCTTTAGCCAATTGATAAATCTCAAAGAAAAGGGTTCAATAGTGGAGCACGAACTTCCAAAAATTGAATATAAGTGTAAATTATATTCTAGAGGAGCATAGGCATGATGTCTTCCTAGGGAATTTAAAGGATAAAATCCAACATGAGGTTCGCCTATGGGAGCCTGAGTCATTGGATAAGGCATTCAGGTTGGAAACAAAAATTGAAAGAAAAATTATGGTAGTAAGGAAGCCTACCACTCACAACTATAAAGATGAAATTGTTGTTGCTCCTAGCCTTCCACAACCTACAAAGTTGACACCACAACAATTTGAATAAAAAATAGAAAAAGGGATTTGTTATAATTGTGACAGAAAATAAACTAAAGGTCATAAGTATGCTAAGAAGAAATTAATTTATATAGATTATGAAAAGGAGGAAGAAAATTTACAAGAAACCTCAAAAGAAGACGATATACGCCATGAACTAACCCCATAGAAAGAAGAAATGAATCCGACAATATCATGTAATGCATTGGGAAGAATTAACACTCAAAATCTCAATATAGAAGCACATATCAAGAATAAAAATGTAATAATGTTGATTGATTTGGGTAGTACCCATAATTTTATTCATTGTAAGATAACCAAGGAATTGAATTTCTTCCTATATCCAGAACCAGAGTGTCAAGTGATGGTTGGAAATGGAGGAACTATAAATTTCTCTAGAAAGTGCCATAATAACAAGCTAACTGTAGGGGAATATGTACTGAATAGTCGAATTATCTCCATTGCATTGGGTGGTGCTGATGTTGTACTAGGATTGCAATGGTTACAATCTTTGGGTATTATAGATTTTAATTTTGAAGAACTTTTCTTGAATTTTTTTGGGAAGGGAAGGAATATGAATTAAGGGGTATTGCAGGAAAACTAGGAAATGTAATCAGCTCTAATGGCATGATAAATTTTCTAAATAAATAACAACAGGGTGTAATTGCACAATTATGTTCGCTAGAGGTTCAAACATCAAAATCATATATTTTTATGGATCTCCAAAAGGTATCAGAAAATCATTCCAACGTATTTTATACTGCCAAAGGCTTAAAACCTATTTGTGATCATGGTCATGCTATTCATTTGATTACAGGAAGTATTCCTCCAAACACCAGGCCTTAAAGATATCCCTATACCCAAAAGAGTGAAATTGAATGTATGGTTGCAGAAATGCTAGAGGCTGGTATAATTCAACCTTGTGAAAGCTCTTTATCTGATCTAATAGTATTGGTGGACAATAATAATGTATTATGGCACATGCATCTAGATTATTGGGAGGTCATTAAGCTCACTATTAAAGATAAATTTCTCATTCTTGTCATTGATGAATTATTGGATAAATTACATGGAGAAATTTACTTCACCAAGTTGGATCTTCATTTAGGATATCGTCCACTACCCATCACGTCTTCTTTAAGAGAAAATTCTAAGGTTCAAGCTGTGGAAGATCACATTGGGCATCAAAAACAATTCTACAACTCTTAAAGCATAACCTTACTTTGCCACAAAATAGAATGAAACAACATGCCGATCAACATCGCAGTGAAAGAAATGTTGATGTAGGTGACTAGGTATTTTTATGGAACAAATCATACAAACAAATGTTCCTCAAGCAAGCTAAGAAGGATAATAAATTATCCCCAAAGTATTATGGTCCTTACAAGGTGGTGCAAAATATTAGTACTATGGCATACAAGTTGGAGCTTACTGCATCTTCCCAAGTGCACCGAGTTTTCCATCTTTCATGCTTAAATAAGGTTATAGGTGACAAGGTCTGAGCTCAAACAATATTGCTAGAACTTGACGAGGAAGGAAAAGTCATATTGGAACCATAAATACTCCTTCATTGAGACAACCTTCGTCAAATGTCACATTGTGACAAATATTGTCTCAATATGAAAATCAACCATGGTCCAATGTTAGATTGTGACAAATATTGTCTCCATATGAAAATCAATCATGGTCAAGCACGCTAAATGATGCTCTAATGTCGCATTATGACAAGGATTGTCTCGATATGGAAATCCTCCATGGTCAACAATGGTCAAACATGTTTATTTTAGGGTTTATAATATTTATCTTAGAGTTTATATACCTTGGGTTTATAAGCTTTATTGCTTGGTTTTATTATTTCATTGGGTTCATAATATCAATTCCTTAGGTTTATTAATCTATAGGTTCATATTCCTAGGGTTTTTTATTATTCCCTTAGGTTTGAAATCCCTTGGGTTTATAATATCAAACATGGCCAACCATGGTCAAACATGTTTTATAAATTCAATCACAGTCAACCATGGTCAAACATCCCATTGTGATAGGTGTTGTCTCAAAATAAAAACCAATCATTGTCTCAAACATGGTCCAACTTCTCATTATGACAAAGATTGTCTTAATAAGATAGTGATGGTCAACCATCGTCAACCATGGTGAACCATGTTTCATAAAATCAAGCATGGTAAACCATGGTTAATCATGGTCAACCACGATCCAACATGGTATTGTGACAATGATTGTCTCAATATGAAAAAAAATCATTGTCTCAACCATGGTCTAACGTTACATTTTGACAAAGATTGTCTCAATATGATAATCACGACCAACCATAGTCAATCATGGTCAACATTCGTCAACCATGGTCAACTATGTTTTATAAAATCAAGCATGGTCATCCATGGTCAATCATGGTCAACCATGGTCGAACGTCACATTGTCACAAAGATTGTCATGATATGAAAATCAGCCATGTTTAAGCATGGTCAACCATGGTCCCATGTCACATTGTGAGAAGGATTGTCTCAATATGAAAATCAACCATGGACAACCATATTGGTCAACCATGTTTATTTTATTGTTGATAATACTTTTTTTTTGGGTGTATATATCTTGGTTTTATAATATTAGTTCATTGGGTTTAATATTATTCCCTTGGTTTCATAATACAAAGGGGTTTTAGTATTAATCCTTTTGGTTTATTATTCCCTTCGGTTTATAATATCAATCGTGGTCAACCATGGTAAAATGTTGCATTGTGGAAAAGATTGTCACAATATGAAAATCAACCATGGTCAACCATGGTCCAATGTCGTATTATGACAAAGACTGTCTCGATATGAAAATAAATCATGGAAAAGCATGGTCGGCCATGGTCCAACTTCGCATTGCGCAAAGATATTCTCCTTATGGAAATCAACCATCATGAACCATAGTCAACAATGTAAATTTTAGGGTTTATAATATTTATCTTAGATTTTATATAACTTGGGTTTATAATTTTTATCCCTTGTGTTTATTATTCCCTTGGGTTCCTAATCCTAATGGGTTATAGTATTAATGCCTTGGGTTTATTATCCCCTTGGGTTTATAATATAAATCCATTGGGTGTATTATTCTGTTGCATTTATAATATCAATCATGGTCAACCATGGTTAATCATACCCAATAAGGGTTAACCATGGTCAAATATCGCATTTTGACAAATATTGTCTCAATATGAAAATCAACTATGGTCACCCATGGTCCAATGATGCATTGTGCCAATGATTGTCTCGATATGAAAATCAATCAATGTCAAGCATAGTCAACCATGGTCCAACGTCACATTATGACAGGGATTGTCTCCATATGGTAATCAACCATGGTCAACCATGTTTATTTTAGGGTTTATAATATTTATGTTCAGGTTCATATACCTTGGGTTTATAATTTTTATCCTTTGGGTTTATTATTCCCTTGGGTTCATAATATCAATCCCTTAGGTTTATAATAGCAATCATGGTCAACCATGTTTTATAAATTCAATCATGGTCAACCATGGTTGAGTGTCGCATTGTGACAAATATTGTCTAAAAATGAAAATCAATCATTGTCTCAACCATGGTCTAACATTTCATTTTAATAAATATTGTCTTAATAAGATAATAATTGACAACCATGGTCAACAATGTTTTGTAAAACCAATCGTGGTCAACCATGGTTAATGATGGTCAACTGTGGATGAACATCGCATTATGACAAAGATCGTCTCAATATGAAAATCAATCATTGTCTCAACCATGGTCCAATGTCACATTATTACAAAGATTGTCTCAAAATGACAATCATGGTTAACCATGGTCAATCATGGTCAATGTTGGTCGACCATGGTTAAACATGTTTTATAAAATAAAAAATGTTCATCCATGGTTAAACATGTTTTATAAAATAAAAAATGGTCATCCATGGTCAACCATGGTTGAGCATCACATTGTCACAGAGATTGTCTTGATATGAAAAATAACCATGGTTAAGCATGGTCAACCATGGTCCAACATCGCACTGTGAGAAGGATTGTATCAATATGAAAATCAACCATGGACGACCATGGTCAACCATGTTTATTTTAGTGTTTATAATATTTCTTTTAGTGTTTATATACCTTGGTTTTATAATATTAGTTCCTTGGGTTCATAATCCCAAGGGGTTTTAGTATTAATCCCCTGGGTTTATTTTTCCCTTAGTTTTGTAATATAAATCCCTTAGGTTTATTATTCCCTTGGGTTTATAATATCAATCGTGGTCAACCCTGGTCAATCATAGCCAACCAAGGTCAACTGTGATCAAATGGCACATTGTGACAAAGATTGTCTCGATATGAAAATCAATTGTGGTCAACCATGGTCCAATGTCATATTATGACAAGCATTGTCTCGATATAGACTAATACTATTCAAGGGATAATAAATGCAAGGGACTAATACCAGTCACCCTAGGGTTTGTATTCCTTTGGGGTTGTTTTATCAATCCATTGGGTATACTAATCTAAGGGTTAATATTTCTAGGGTACAATACCAAATCCTGAAGGGATTATAAACCCAAGGGAATAATTTTAACTGGAGGGTTTATCAACCCAAGGAATTCATACTAAAACTGAAGCAACTATAAATCAATGGAATAACAAATGCAAGGGATTAATACTAAAAATGGAAGGGAATATAAACCTTAGGGTTTTTAATGAAGCCTTTGGCTATATCAATGACATAATGTTTTTAATGTGGTTTTGGTAGTGCATTAATGTACATTAATATACAATACTATACATCAATGTAGTTTATTTAATATGCATTAGTGTGCATAACAATAATGTATATATAGTTAAGATCATTAATGCACAATAATGTACATTCGAATAAATTAATATATTAATTTACATTTAAATACATTAATATACTAATATGCAAAATAATGTACATTTCATATATATAAATGGAGAGTATTGTATATGGAAGTTTATATAAACGTATATAAATATTGTGTATTTATAAATGTGGTTGATATATGCTTATCGACGTTGATCAACCATATTTATTAATGTGGTTTTGCTAGTACTAATTGGGGAATGGGTATCTACTTGTCTATGTCAAGTCCAAACCTAGTAGACAATGTCAAATTTTCATGTAGGTTAGGAAACCAATATCGAAGTTCACATATATCAATTATAATTATTGATATCCATGAAAACTAATGCCCTTATTGGTAATTTATGTTTGAGTGCTAGTGTTATGTTTGGACTATGGGGTTACAAACTTACATTGGAAGATTTACTATCTACACACATCAGTTACATATTTTTTGCACTTCATTTTGTTTGATTGGTCTATTATGTGAATGAATGACTTTTTTCTTAGATAGTTCACTTGCCCCTTTTTTTATCTATTGGATACTCATGTCATCCAAATCGATTGTATTAGCTTCTATAATATGAAATGACATGAATGATTAGAGAACTAAGAAAAAGAATATGGATTAATGTCCAAGGAAGAAATTAGCTAGGGGTGGAGAAGGAAAGAAAGACTACAAAGGTACATGATTATTTGAGAATTACAGTAAAAGAAACCTTGTCGTGGGCTGAAACCAGAGTAAGATTATGAGATCTGAACAAAAAAATATGGAATATTTTCTTAGGAATAAATTATCTAGGGGTGGAGAAGCAAATATAGAATACAAAGGTACATGATTATTAGAGAAATTGCAGTAAAAGAAGCCTCATCGTGGGTTGAAACCAAAGTAATATTATGTGAGTAAATGATCTTTTTAAATCTAGTTTGATAAAACTACCATATTCATTATTTGGTCAACCATTATGAGGTAAATTGTAGATAGATGAATAATAGGTTACATAGCAGAGAAATAGGTTATCTATAATCTATAGAGTATACATAGTGGGGAAATCTAGTCTCTATACCTTGACATAGAAATATCTGACAATTTTGCAGGTGTCATTTATATAATATTTGTTAAATTATATTATTTATTACTCTCAATCATTTTTAGTTTACAAATTCAATAAAAAGAAATAGTATTAGTATCAATATAAGTTCTGTTCAATTTGAATTCATCCAAATTAAATAAATCTATTAGATCTATGTTATCTTTGGATTTACCAAGTGCCTAGAGGAATCAAATTTCTGGAGGTGCAAATATAATTTAGAATGAAAAGAAATTTGATCCCTCTATATACTTGGTAGATCTAGAGTTTAGAGCTTATATGGATTTAATTTAATTAAAAGATAAAGATATAATAAATTAAAACTTTTCATTAAAATGTAATGAATTTTTATTAATGTAGTTTTATATTTAAATTCTAGTGATACAAATATGAATATCATAGAGAAAACTTGTATGTAAAATAAATTATGCTTTATGCGATGAAGGCTATGAGGGATGTTAGGGTTTTAATTTTTCACAGACGCTTGGATGACACCATCGCTGCAAGCCATGACACTAGTATTTGTAGAGGATGAGTATTCAAGAAAGTGGTTTCCATAGGCTTCTTCCCCCATGCTAATAGACATAGGTGGACTCAGTGGTTGGAGGTCTAACTGCCATTGTTGCATAATTTCAAGCGACCAAAATACTGAGCTATGGCTTCGACCAATGTAACTCCATTTGGTCTAGTCTCTAGTCTTGCATGAAACCATGGAGTCGTTAGTGGCATTATGACTAATGTCTTGTCCTCGATTGAAACCTACTTGATAAAATGTCAACATGATGGTAGACGGATGAGTATACATGCTAGTACAGATGTGAAAAAGAGATTGGACAGAGGAATATTAGTTCAAATATAGAGGACTGATATAGGTAAAACATATTTTTTAACACTATCGCTTCCTGCTGTGGTTTTCTCCATCATCTTTGACTGGTGTGAGTTTGTCGTGGCTAAGCCTATCCAACTGTCGGGCTTCTCTCGGGTCTGGAGGCGGTTTTATCTCGCCTTGCAGCCCTGACTCGTCGGGGTCAATGGTTGTCCAGTAGCATGGAGGCGGAGGGGTCCAGTGGGGCCCCTTCCTTCAAGCAGATAGTCCTACAGAAGCAGAATAATGAAAGGAAAGAAGGAGTCAGAATAACAGGGCTGGGGAACAACAATCAACCTGGCAGTGGAGACAGGGCTCAATCCCAAGGGAACACTCACAAGACTAAGGAAACAACGAAGGGCACAAGCCCAGAAACTGATAACCTGACTGGCGCTAAAGACAAAACTCCTGTAATAAACAAGTCCTCAGAAAATAGGAAACGAAAAGGGCATGATGAAAGAAAGCAAACGGGAAACAAACAAGGAGGGCTGGATAAGGAGGGGGAACCCAGTTCAAACCCCAACATTGCATCTCCAAGCATTGGGGCCTGCAAACCAAAATAGACCAAAAGCTTACGAGTGGTCATCACAGACCCAAAAATCCAAGCTTACAGGGAGTACATGGCGGAACGCGCCATCATCTGCAAATTCATGGGCATCTGGCCACTGGAAAAAGCTCTGTGTTAATGGATAAAACTGCACTGGAAACCTCGAGGAGATGTTCAACTACATCTAGGATCCAAAGGCTTCTTCACTGTGGTTTTCACCAACTTAGAAGACAAGGACCGCATATTTGAAGGTGGTTCATATTTTATGGCCTTAGCAGGCTTGTACATGAGACCCTGGAAGCCGAATTTTGCCCTGGAAAAGGAATCCTTCACCCAAGTCCCAGTCTGGATACGTCTCTTCTCTCTTCCAATAGACTATTGGGGTCTAACGGCTTTGAAACAAATTGGTGACAAACTCGGTACCTTCGTCAAAGCATCTGAGGCAACTCTCCAGAAAAGATACACTTCTTATGCCAGGATTTGCGTTGAAATGGATGTTTCCGGAGCTCTTCACGAAGGACTTTGGTTGGAATACAGGGATGAGGAGTATTTCCAGGATATTGACTACGAGCAGATTCCCTTCCGCTGCAGAAAATGCCATGAACATGGGCATCTGTTACGGGATTTCCCAAAGATAAAGAAGGAGCAAGATACCGTTTCAGTTCAAGCCCACAAAGATATGGAAGTATTCCTCAAACCCAAATCCAAACACAGAGCAAATAGACGAAAGAATATCAGAGGAAACGGGATAAGAAACACCCATAACAACTCGTTCGTGATCCTAGACCCGGAAACTGATTCAGAAGAAAAGCACAAAGCTCCAACCTCAGAAGCAGAGCCCGAAGGAAAAGACATTCCCACAGAGAAGGACTTGCAGGCTGGGAACTTCACTGATGAGGTTCAAATGCAGGAAAGAACATAGGATACGGGAGAAGACACGGACATGTTAACCAGTGATGCTGGCAACGAAGACCAAGAATGGGAGAACGCCCTAGCAAGAGAAGGTCTAAACCTCCCAGCAATGGCCGAAAAATGGAAAGCCAACGGGATAGAGAACGCATCGGAGGAAGAGCTCAGAATAGTTAATAACCTTTTCATAGCAAGGCAAAAAGCTTTAATGGACAGACAGAAAAGTAAGCTAGGTGTGGCGAAAGGTCATAGTTCTCACTCAAAAAGCCCCCTAAGGAAGACACCCAGCTCAAAAAAAAATAGAAGAAGAGGTCGAAAGACAAGCGGGGAAGCACTACAAGAGCTAGGTATGATCATGTTAAATTCAGGGAAAATGAAGGCACTCACAGCCTTCGATTTCTTCCATTGAAAAGTAGTTTTACATGAAGTTAATATCGTGGAATGCCAGAGGGCTTAATAGCCAGGAAAAACACAGGATTTTAAAGAGGAAGATTCAGTGTCACAAACCAGAAATCATGTTTTTACAAGAAACAAAATGCAGCAGTTCCAATATCACCACTTTATGCAGAAAGTTAGGAAGCCATATGGAATTTCTAGAGATTGAAAGTCAAGGTCATGAAGGAGGCCTTGCTACCTTATGGGACGCAAGGAATATCCAGTTACTTTCGACTGAAGCCAACAAGCACTTCTTGGCAACCGTCTTCCAACCTATAGGTAACTCTAATTCCTTCATCTGCATAAATGTTTATAGTCCTCAGAAATTAGAAGACAAGATGTCCTTTTTAGACACCCTACATAAAATAATCAGAAGGTATCCAAGTTCCAAATGCATTTTTGGGGTTTGATTTTAATATGATCACCACCCTGTTAGAAAAGAAAGGAGGCCTAAGAAAACTAGGCAGAGATGCGGAAGCTTTTGCCACCTTTGTGGAGTCAACCAAGCTGGTGGATGTTCTCCCCAAATCTGGCTCCTTCACTTGGAAAAATCGAAGGGGAGGTGATAAGCTCATAGCCTCCTGCCTGGATAGATTCTTAATCTCAGAAAGCATAATAATGGACGGCACCACAGTTGAATCAGACATCCTGCCCAGCGGGGGCTCGGATCATTGGCCAATCTCGCTCATTGTGGAAGTATCCAGCACCCCCATGAACAGACCCTTCCGATTTGAAAAGTTCTGGCTGGACCACCCCAACTTTCAGGAGATGGTAAAGAAATGGTGGTCGGAACCTTTGGAGGGCAGTGGATCCAAGATGTTCAATCTCCAAAGGAAGGTCAAACTGACTAAGCAGCACATAAAAGAATGGAACAAAACTGTCTTCGGTAACATCTTCCAGGAGAAGATAATTCTCGAGAATAAGCTGGAGCAGATCCACAAACAAGGAACAGCAGGAAATCTCAGTGCGGAAGCCTTGGAACAGGAAAAAATTCTCTCGCAGCAATGGCACAGTCGCTGCGCTCAAGAAGAAACCTTATGGAAACAAAAATCAAGAATCCAATGGCTAAAAGAAGGGGAAATTAACACCAAATTCTTCCATAGATCAGCGCTAGACCGTAGAAGTAGTAACAGAATTCTAGAACTGAAAAGTGATACAGGGGAAATTCTAAAAAATCATAATGAAATATCTGCTCAGCTTACAGCTCACTTCAAGTCGATTGCCCAGGAACCTCATATAAACAGGGAGAAAGCTATCATGGATCTGACGAAAGCCATCCAGAGGATCATAACTGCAGACCAAAACTGGGCCCTATGCAGGAAGATTTCCATGGAGGAAACAGAAGAAGCCATCAGAAGTATGCCCAATGATAAAGCTCCTGGGCCAGATGGGTTCACTATCAATTTCTACAAAGCTTGTTGGAGTACTGTTAAACAGGATGTATGGGAGGCAGTGGAAGATTCCAGACGATCGGGAACTATTCTCAAATCCCTCAACTCTACGTTTCTGGCCCTCATACCCAAAACTGAAGAAGCCAAAACCCCTGGCAAGTTCAGATCTATTGCCTTATGTAACATCATATACAAGATTATATCAAAAATAATAGCCAGCAGACTGAAAACGATTCTCCCGGGTATCATCTTGGAAGACCAATCGGGGTATGTGGAGGGCAGACAGATTTTCGACAACATTCTTCTGGCTCAGGAGATGATCCATTCCTTGCATTCAAGGAAAGTAGCAGGTATGCTTATGCAACTGGACCTGTCAAAGGCCTACGATAAAGTCAGCTGGAGATACCTCGAGACAGTTCTAAAGGCGTTTGGATTTAGCAGTACCTGGATAAAATGGGTCATGGCTCTTATCAGATCTCCAAGATATTATGTCCTTATCAACGGAGCTCCCTCTGATCCCTTCGCCCCCTCAAGAGGAATCAGGCAAGGGGATCCTTTATCTCCCTTCCTCTTCATCATTCTCATGGAAGGCCTTAGTCGAACCATAGCTAAGAAGAAAGTGGAAGGTAAAATTCAAGTTCTTAAGCCTAGAAGATCGCTTCGAGCCACTACACACCAACAGTTTGTAGACGATACTATGTTACATGGGACTCCCACAGTGAAGGAGGCGGTTGCTTACAGGGAAATTCTTGAACTTTTCAGTCAAGCCTCAGGTATGGAAATAAACTTCTCTAAATCAACCATCTTCTTTTTCAACACCCACCCTGCTGTCCAATCTCACCTAGCTCGGCTTTTAGGCTTCAGAATCAGTTCCCTTCCTTCGAAGTACTTAGGGGCTCCTCTCACTCTCAAACCCTGGAAGAAAGAGCACTGGGAAAGAATCCTCGCCAACCTAAAAAACAAATGCTCTCACTGGACCTTCAAAGCTCTAAACCTAGCCGGCCGTTTAGTCTTAACCAAATCCGTCCTTCAAGCCATTCCTCATTATCTCCTCTCTTTACTCCCTGCTCCCAAAGGGATTCTGCAACAAATAAGAAATATCCAGTGATCTTTCCTTTGGAGCAGAAATGGTGAGAAGAAAAAGTGGGCTCTTGTTGCATGGAATAAATTATGCATGTCAAAATCTAGGGGAGGGCTGAATCTTGTTGATCCAGAGGTTATCAATCGCACTTGTGGTGCCAAATTATGGTGGAGATGGATTGAAAACCCTACTCTACCTTGGGCCAAGCACTGGAAAGAAAAATATGTACCAGATTGTGACACTCAGGACCTCATTAGACTGCAGGAAACCCCGGATGGCTCACCTACATGGAATCATGCTAAGCGGAACAAAAATCTCGTACAGGAGAATAGCTTTTGGGAAATTCGTAATGGCAGATTGGCTCTGTTTTGGGAGGATGCCTGGCAACAGTTACCTAAACTCGACTCTCCTGATTTGCTAAATATAAAGCAAGCTTATCAGGCTCAAGGCAAATACACTGTTAATCAATACTGGCAACAGCACAGCACTGACGATAATTGGAGGGACTGGATTAACTTCAACAGTGAGCACATAGAGGACAACAATCACACAGCTCAAATTCTAAATGCAAGCATCCTAAAAAGAAAAATCAGGAAAGCGGAAGAGGATGACAAACTAAGATGGGGTCTCAAAGGGAATGGAAATTTCTCACTGAAAGAAGCCAGGAATATCTTAGAAAAGAACGAACAGGGAGAGATCCAGACCTGGAGCAGCAAAGTTTGGGATAATCTTTTATGGCCCAAAATTAGGACTTTCCTTTGGCTTTTAATGAGAAACAAGACCCTAACATGGGACAATCTTTGCAAAGAAAGGCTTTGTTGGACCCTCCTAGTGCCCCATGTGCCTTGAAGAACCAGAGTCTTTAAACCATCTTTTAAAGACTTGCGATTGGGCAATGCAATTATGGTGGTGGATGGAAGACCTCCTTAGCAGTTCAGACCGGCAATTAGACTCAATTCACAATACTATTTTGAATTGGAGAACGAATTTTTCAGGTACACAAAGAGTCAACAGCATCTGGAAATCGGTTCCAGGATTTCTTCTCTGGTCTATATGGAAGGAGCGTAACCGAAGGATTTTCCAAGACGAGTACAGGAACATCAATTTCTCAAAAGACAGCATCATATCCAACATCCAGCAACTAATTCACACTAAATGCAGAACATACGACAACGAAAAACCTACAGCTCTGGACTTACGAATTCTAAAAAACTTCCGTCTGGAGGAATGTGGACATCACTCTGTTTTGCCACAAAGAACCCCTCAACCCTCCTTACGCGAATCCTGGCAATGTCCACCGGATGGAGGGCTTAAATTAAATTTTGATGGGGCTTCGCGCGGCAACCCTGGCTCGGCTGGAATTGGAGGAGTTATTCGCAATCAGAAGGGAGATATCCTACACATCTACTACAGAGCGCTTGGAGAAAGCACCAACAATGAAATGGAGTTTGCGGCCCTGGAACACGGACTCAGAATCGCTAAGTCCCGAAATTTCCACAATTTAATTGTGGAGGGGGACTCCTCGCTGGTCATTGCGACTGTGCAAAAATTACAAAGAGGAATCAGAGCTAACAAAGAAATCAAACACTGGAGATTAGAAGAGGTCACAGAGAGCATCGAGGAACTCTTGGGCGGCATGCAGGGTCTTGTTTTCCAAGCGATCTGACATCGAGCAAACAAGGTGGCGGATTACCTGGCGAATTGTGATGTAGACAGTCAGGGAAGTGGATGGGACAGCTGTTGGGAGGAGCTGAACTGTCCAAATCTGAAAGCCCGATGTACACAGCTGGCACAACACGACGTGAACACCAACGACCGGGCCTAACCGGTAACGGTCCTCTTCACTGGCTCCGTCAAACAGAAAACGGGAGCAATAAACAAGCACCCCATCACACCTGCGGGAGGATTGGACAGAAGAAGCGGCGGTGCTCAGTACGGAGCAGATTCAAGTATGGGAACCATCAACAAAGATCATGCCACAAGTCTATCCGTAATAACCGTTTGAGAAGCAAGGACAGGCACTCCGAGCTCAGAAGCAAAACACTCAGGAATTCCACTGCGCCTGCAGGAAAGGATTTCAGGATTCGTGCGGACACCCCCAATATTAATTGCCCTAGTACCACGCCTCTTGCCCCGATGGCAAGCCATTCTCGGGAGCATACCAAGGCTCCTATCTATTTAACAAGGAGATCTTTCGAGGATTTCACTACCTCTGCCCTCAGCTCGGCCAGTATCAGCAGCAAGCAAAATCAAAATAAGCAGTGTAGCTATAGAGCGCATACATTCAGTATGGAGGCTTCCAGTTGTAGATACGTGGGAGCTACCCAGGATCTGCGCAAAGCGCAGAGCATGTATGTCACTAGGGCCTCTACAAGAAGCAAACGGAAAATCGCTGAGCTTGAGGCTAAAGTCAAGCAAGAAGAAGAAACCAAGCAGGAAGGAAAAAATTCTGGTGAGGTCGATTGGATCTGTGACCCGGGCACCCCAGCGAAACGAACAACCCAGTTCATGCATACCAAAGCGGAAAGTTGGAGGATGAAGACTCTCCTAGCGAAAGCCCTGGACATGAAAGATGCTGATAAGCAGAACACGGAGAAGGAGCAACCCTCCCCGAGCGGTCCTCCTGGCACTACTTCCGCCAACCAGGAGCATATGGAGCGCAGAATCTCGGCTATCCAGGATGGGGTGGAGATTGTCAACAAGAAGCTCACCTTGCTCATCAGGTTGCTCAGGCAAACAATTAGCCCGAACCCTGTGGTGCAGGATCAAAATATGAAGGAAGCCTAGAACTTCCATTCCATGCAGGATTTGCAAGACAAAATGGATAGGCACTTCCTCGATGTGGGTCTGGATATCACTAGCAGGCTGTGAGGTTTTCCGTGCCCGGACGGTTTCCCTTAGCCTCCTGGCTCGCTTGGTTCATTTTTGGCGTCCTCGGTTCTCCTCTGGTTGGTTCTATGCTCTCCAGTGTCATCTGTCGGTTCCTGGTCTATGTTAGTTTTTCTGGTTTTGGGTCTTTATGCCGATTTTGAGCCTTCATTCTCGGCCTTATGCTGGCTTCAGATTATAATGCCTTTTTGTCAGCTTTCACTGATAAACCTGTGGTCTACACTCGGCCGCCCTGCGTGGTGAGCTTCTCGGCTTTCTTTCCCACTTGTCTATGGACTTTTTGCATCAAGGTAGTTCGTCTCCTTTGCCCCTGTTAGGCAAGGCTGTTACATTTTTTACTTCTAATTACTTTATAACATATTCATTTTTTTTATTATAAAGGACATTATTTTTCAATTTTGAAAAAAAAAATAACTTTTAGTTTTATTTTAAAGGAGAAGAGACAGACGAACATACTTAGACATCCCCCTCATACTGGGATGTGAAATGAGCCTCTCGAATCAACAAGACAAACTGATGTAGGAGAGAGAATTAATGAAGCATCCGAAGAAGGAATTGAAAGCACATAAGAATAAAAAAATACTCCTTCAAGGTATGTTTAGAAAAATGATCTAGAATCTTGAATCCTAGGTGAAAAGGAAGCTAGAATACAAACTAGAAGAACTTTTGTTGGGACTTCTAGTTATATAGCCTTACTCTCCACTATTGAACCTCAAAATCTAAATCAAGCAAGAAAAGATGAATGTTGGGTTAAGGTAATGAATGAAGAACTTGATCAAATAGAAAAGAACCATACAAAATGTTTTTCAGACAAAATGGGTATTCAAAAACAAGCTAAATGAAAATGGAGAGGTAATTACAAACAAACCAAGACTTGTATGCAAAGGCTATTCTCAACAAGAAGGAATATACTTTGAAGAAACATTTGTACCCATAGCCAGACTTGAAGCCATAAGAATGTTCCTTTCATTTTCAAGATTTCATAACTTTAAAATATATCAAATGGATGTTAAACTTGCATTCCTAAATGGAGATCTAGAAGATAAAGTTTATATTGGACAACCTAAAGGGTTCATTCTATAAAATGATAAAAATCTTAGCTGCAAAATTAACAAGGCTCTATATGGGCTAAAATGAGCCCCATGTGCATGGTATTATTGTCTTCATAGGTATATTCAACAACAAGGCTTCACCAAGGGGTTTGTAGATAACAATCTATATATAAAAATGGATAAAAATAATCTTTTGATTGTTTTTGTTTATGTTGATGACATCGTATTTTGAGGCAGTGAAAAATCTGAGTCAAGTATTTACTTTAGCTATGCAACAAGAATCTTAAATGTCCTTACATGGTGAAGTAACACGCTTTCTTGGTCTTCAAGTTCAGCAAGCAAAGAATGGTATCTTTCTCTCACAAACCAAGAACCTCCAGCATATTTTGAAGAAATATGGAATGGAAGAGTACAAACGTATATGCACACCTATGGTAACAGGATGTAATCTTAGTTCACATGATGATACTCCTTCAATTAACCAACTAAAATGCATATCTACGATCAAGAGCTTACTCTACCTTATAGGCACAAGACCAGATATTATGCATGCAGTTGATATTGTTGGACGATTTCAAGAAAATCCTAAAGAAACTCATCTCTATGCAGTCAAGAGAATATTCAAGTATTTACAAAGAACTCAAGATTTTGGTCTATTGTATCCCAAAGATGCATATTTTCACTTCATACTTACACAAATGCAGATTGGGCAGGTAATATTGATGATCAAAAGAGTACTAGTGGAGAAGAATTTTATTTGGGACCTTGCTTGGTATCATGGTTCAACAAAAAACAAAGCTCCATTGGTTTATCTACAACTAAGGTAGAATATGTTGTTGCTACATATTGCTGCACTGAACTTCTATGGATGATGCAAACATTACAAGATATTAAAAATCAGTTGTCCTCAACCTATACCTATTCTATGTGATGCACTCAACAAATCTTGTCATGCACTGAAAAACGAAGCATATTCCAATCAAATATCACTTTCTAAGAGAATAAGTGCTTGAAAAAAAGGTAAAACTGGAATATGTTCCCTCAAAGGAACAAGTTGCAGATATATTTACAAATCCAATTCCATGTGATTCCTTTGAATATCTCAAACAAAAACTAGGAGTGGTCTTTGCCACATCACTTTGTTAATTATGGATAGATCTTTAAACTTAGCTACCGATCAAATGAGAAAATTACCTAGTACCCATTTTTTTAGGTAGCAAAAAATCATTCAATTTTGAAAAATGGTGATTCATAATACACCTTTTTTTTGGAGCATATTTTTGGCACTTTAAATTTTTTTATGTATCACGTATGAACAATTTTTTTAAATGTTAGTGATTTTCATGCTCATTTTGAAAAATGTTGATGCCGCATCAACACATTTTTTAAGGGCTTATTTTTGACACTCAATTTTTTTGATGTATCAAGTGTGAACATTTTTTTTGTTAGTGATTTCCATTTTTATTTTGAAAAGTGTTGATGAAAATTAACCCGTTTTGTTTAGAGGGCTTATTTTTTACACTTTAAATTTTCTAATGAATTAAGTGTGGATAATTTATTTTAAATGTTGGTTATTTTCATGTTAGTAATAAAACATAAAAATAAAAATAAAAATAGAC
>APFE030901423.1:60534-85308 GCA_000404065.3 Pinus taeda | reverse complement strand
GTGATTTTTCTTTCTATATATTTTTTGAGAATTGATTTATTTTTTATCATGAATCATCCCCATACCACCCCTTGTTAGTTGGGCCTCTGGGTGGCCGGGGAATCATCCCTTGCCTTGTCTAGTTTTGAACATTGTTCCTAGGAATGCTCCCAAAGAAGGGCTAGGTTTGCATCTCGTATCTCCTAGAAAATATTCTTTTGAATGAGATTGTTGAAGAATACATTTTTTTATTTGAGATTGTTGAAGAAACATTTTTTATTTGCAAAGATTAATGTTAGTGTCTCAAGCACTAGAAAAGTCACTTGAAATGGATTTGAACATCTGAGTTTACTTAATAGTTGTCTCACCCATGAGCAAGGTAGCATGTACAAATTGTTGATTAGTGGAAGGTAATTTGGAGTCACTATAAGGGATCCCTTTTAAGGGTACCTGGGAGATACCTATTTTTAATGGATCTACTTAGGGCCTCTTCCATGAGGAGGAAGAGATAGGGAGAGAGGGGATAACCTAGTATTAATCCTTTGGATGGATAAAGCATAAGATAAGGGTAGCAATTGACCAGAATGGAGGAGAAGGATTTTGTGTTCAAATTCACAACCCAAAGAATCAATGTTACAAAAAACCCATATGCCTTTAACATGTGAAATATGAATTGTTAGTTGAGGCAATATATCACTTTTGACATATCAAGCTTCACTATCATACCTATCACTTTATAGGTAGTGAGGGTGTGGACATCTTCATGAGCGATGAGAATGATGCCACTGATTTTTCTACTTTTGACATATCTTGTTTTTTTTGTGGAAATTAGCATAGGAAGGAGAGACTTCATCCTATTATTAATGATTTTTCAGATGATGTTATAAATGTGATTGTAGAGGGCCATTGTTTTGAAGTTACTAGGGGACTTAGAGTGGGGTTTCTTAATAATTAAGACAATGAAGGCTTCCTTCAGAGTAGTAAGAAAAAAGGTTGATTTTCAAGATTATTCTATTAGTTTCACAACACCATTTCAAATAATAACCCAAATTCCTAAAAGAATTCAATATTGAATCCATCCAGGCCTAGAGATTTATTTATAGAAATCCCAATTACAATTTCTTCCACCTTTGTTAGAGTAATTTCTCTTAATGTAATTTAATTTGGTTCAGTCATTACTAACTTGGGGATATGGTTTATGATCTTATTGATAGCACACTTTCTATACGTCACTAGTTCCACAAGAATCTCTTGGGAGTAACTCATAAGTTCTTACGTAATCTCCTCATGAATCAATTTTATTTATTTATTTTTATTTTGGGATTTCTTGAGATTCATAATTCTATTTTCTTTACAATTCTAAATACTTGAACGATGGAAGAATTTGGTATTTTTCTCTCCTTCTTTGAGCCATTGCATTATAGATTTGTTCCCCCATAGGATCTCCTCTCACTTAAATTGGTATTCTATTTTGATTTGTGTAATAGATTCTTTGTGATCTAGTTCTTTTGTCCTTCCTTCCTATATAAATGTTGTTTGGATGTTATCCATTTCCCATTCTAGATCGTATCTTCCTTCATCGATGTTACCAAATTCTAGAATTCTCTACTCCTTGATCTTGTATTGGATAAATTTTAGATTATGTTGGAATTGATTCATTACGTTACCTTCTATTATATTTTCTTCATTTCATCAATTTTAAATATTTCTCTTAAATGAGGGGTGTCTTAGCTAGAAGGATTTAACTATAATTGTTTATTCTAGGGACATCCTTTCTATCTATAAAAAATTTTAAAGGACAATGGTCTGAACAATACCAAGAAAAAGTAGTAGGTTTAAATTCGAACCTCAGGAGGAAAAAAGGCTCAGAGAGGAGAAATTTGTCAAG
The DNA here is from genome assembly GCA_000404065.3 of Pinus taeda. NCBI lineage: Eukaryota > Viridiplantae > Streptophyta > Pinopsida > Pinales > Pinaceae > Pinus > Pinus taeda. The sequence continues at coordinate 83,441 of APFE030901423.1, read as the reverse complement.
GATAGAAGAGAATTTTGAAGGTCCTCCTATCTTATTGTTCCAGGTGAATATTCCATTAAGAGTTACTTGGTCAATTAGTTTTTAATTTTGCATAAAACTTGTGAAGATAAGGCAATCATCATCTACTCTTATGTTTCCTACCTTTTTTTCTCCTTTACGGAAAAGAAAAAGAAAAAGAAAAGAAATTATCGGTCCATTAATTCTCAAATTTTCATAAGGTATGTGAAGATAAAAGAATCCCCATCTTGCCTTATGATTCCTCATTTTATCTCATATAGCAAACAAAAGGAAAGAAAAAAGGGAAACATCCTTTGGTATAAATATTTAGGAAAGACTTCATATTAGGAATGATAAGTGGTGTTCTTTATATACATTGCCCAATTTAATTCTTCATAATTTATTATGACAATGAAATAGAAAAAAGGGCATGTTTAGAGAAATACGTTAAGTCATAGTCATTGTTTACAAAGAGGATTTGTGTAAGGCTTTAGTATGGTGTTAAAACACAATTAAAAAAGCTACCAAGCTAACGAAAACTTTACAGAGCTGTTTTTTGGAGGTTGTGTTAAATCATGTTTTTCATGCTAATTTTGAAAAGTCTTCATGCAACATCACCCATTTTTCATTTCAAAATTAAAATTCCAACATTATTCAATGATGGAATTAAAACCAAATATCATGATTACCACACTATTGAAAAAACACACAAATATACAAAATTGGTGATGCAATATTACCTCTTTCTTTTAAGGGTTGAAACTCAAACATTTTTCAATCATTGCATCAAAGAAAAAATATCAGGACCACAAAAAACATGGAAAAACACACTGAGATACAAAAAAAGGTGATGTAACATTGGCCATTTTTTAGGGTTAAAATTCAAATAATTTTCAATATGGTATTAAAGGCCAAATATCATGATTACAGAAAACCCTAAAAATCAACATTTAATATTTCTATACCTTTATTTTCTTCTCCATTTTCAATGCTTATTTCTAATGTTTTTTTTTTTTTTTTTTAGTTTTTGGGGTTTAAATTACTAAATAATTGAGATGGGGGAGGGCATAGCATCGTCAACCCTCTCAATGCAACACACATAAGAACCACATACCCTATCCCCATTATAATGTCAAGCCTTCCTTCATATGCTTTTTCTGTGAGGGAAGAGGTTACTCGCTTGAATTTTTGGTATCCCTCGACCTTTCCCTTACTGCAGGTGGGAAAATTCCTTTGGGTAGTTGATAGTGGAAGGTCTATTTGTGGCAGTAAATGATCAAAGTCATGAAATAATTCATATTATTTTCACCAAACTTGGATATTTCCCTTCTATGATAGAATGGAATTAACCTTCTCTTTCATATAGAATATACTAGTGCTTGGTTCTAGAGGCTTGTGACGTAGACTGTGACAACCGAGCAATGATCAGGAATCAACCTTTAAACAGAGAGAGATTTCAAATTCTGAGACTACATTGACTACTTTGGAGGTTGTGATGTTTGTCATCCTTCAGAGAACACGACTTCTACAATCTCGGTTTAGTGGGATAGAAAACTCAGGTTATTATCTTATCCCTGTGGTTCATTAATCTTATTCTCTAGTTTTGTCTCTCGTTGGTGGATATTGGTTTTCTTCTTTTAAAGTCTGGGTGGGTCAGGTCATGGGCAAAGTTTTGATTTCTCCTGTTATGCTTTAGGCCCTACAAAAATAATTTCATCTTTTTGCTCTCTTCATTTGATATTCTCTATTCATTATCCTTTTCCACTCTAGTTTCATAAAAAACCTTGGTTTTTTCATCTTGAATGTTTTCTCAAACTTATTTCCCTAATTTTTGGGTTGTTGGGGTGTAGACATATAGCTTAGATACTTCTATTATATTGCATTATGCCTTGTCGACCGATGCACATTCGTTAGTGGGACAGGGGATAAAGGCCTGCAGGAATTCCTTGAGCTCAAGCCCATGCCCAAGAAGTTGCACTAATCTTCCATTTTTCTATACCCCCCTGAAATTTGTGAAGAAATACATCAACTTGAAGCCCTCAAAACCAATTGTAAAGAATCATATTAAGATTCAGATATATTGTAGGAGGTAACTAATTGGGTTCTCAACTCTGGTCATACCAAGGAAATATAGAGCCAGTACTTGAACATTGTTACCTTCCATTGGCAGATTAAAACTCTTACGGGTAGGGTGTTAAACTAAAATAATGAAGGCCACAATAATATAATATCCTCTTTGAATTGAATCAATTGGGTGCAACATTAATAGTACTCATGTCTGGTTAGTTTGGATTCCTTGCTAGCTCATTGGGAAAACCACCTTTAGTGTGACGTAAAACCTCATACTCTAGTTGGAACTAGTGCTCAAGACCTATTGATAGCCACTTCTTTAGACTCTTTATATCATGTCACGCCATTAGGTAACTATTTTATTTCCTTTTTTAGTCCAATTTATTGTATTTTTAGCAGTTTCAGAGTATCAATTTTTTTTATTTAACATTACTTGAACTTTCAATAGATCAAGTTTCCATAGGGGCAGATTGCGACTATGTTTTGTAGAATAGCGATATATTTATCTAATGTATCGTTAAATTTTTAGGTAACACAATCTAAATCCACCAAAAAAAGTGGCATTACATAAATTTTTAACTATTAATTAATTTTTTAAAATAATTAACATTAATAAAATTGAGAAGAAAAATTGCAAATATGTTTTAAGGGGAAAAAATAAATTAAAGTAAATCGAAGAGTCCCCATTGTTGGTTAATTTTTATGGCTATGGGCATAGGAGAATTGAGAAATTGTGAGAAAACATGTTTTCTGGGAACCTAAGAAGGGAGACTAAACTTTGTTTTGGGATGAGGTTGCCCAGTGGTTACCATGTCTTAACGAGAGAGATGACATCAAAAGTTTGGAAGCATTTACAACTAGTATGGGAGTGGTGAGGGCGAGAGACTTTTTGAAGTTAGATTTAGATTCTTCACTCTCATGAAAGTGGAAATGTAAGGGAGATTTCCCATGTTTGTCCTAGGAATTGTCTTAGGAAATCCTTCAACAAGAATTATTGCATAGGAAAATAATATTCTCTTGGGATAGTGTTATATTACACTGGGATGTTCCAAGGGGGAAAGCTTAGTTGGTGATCGATGTAAAATAAAATATGTGAAAACTAAGAGATCGAAGGTTCAAATCCCCCTGTTTTTAACACATATTACAGAGGGGAGGTTAGGTTGTAGATGCCCAGAGGTTTACTAGTAGTTACGTGTCAGTTGGCATTTGTGTCCAATTGGGATGTTTACATTAAAAGAAGTATACTCTTCTCTTATGGATCAACCTGGATTAAATAGAGACATTATTTGGCACAAGACCTTGTCTAGGATTCATTTCCAAAAAAAATATTTTTCTATGGTGGTGTGGATGTGCAGGCTTCTAACCTAGGACTACGTTAGAAAGAAGGGTTTTGAGGGGCCATCTATTTGTTTTCTATGTAATATGGATGAGTAGATGATGGATCATCTACTTTTTTACTTATATTTTGCAGAGGACATATGGTATTTTCTTTCTTTTATCTTTGGAATTGATAATTGGAATTGAGATAATTTAGTGGAACTGATTGTTCAATGGAATTTTTCAATGTTTAAGATCCCTATAGGAAACAGGGCTTGGATCTTGGTGAAAGGATTTATTCTTTGGAATTTGTGGAAAGAGAGAAATGCAAGGATTTTTAGGGACACGAGGAGAAGGGTAGTCATCATTAAAGAGGATATTCTCCAAAATATAAGAGAAACCATCCTTGTTGTCTCTTGGGATGATTGGAAGGTAGACAATATAAAGGTAGGGATTTTATAGAAATTAACTTTAAATTAGAATATGAGATTTTTTTAAGGAAAATATGGTCTCATATATGTCTCCTCATCTTTATTTCTCACCTCCTCCAAGAAGATTTATCAAATTGAATTTTTATGGGGCATCGAAGGTTAACCTTGGCATGATTCGTTTTGAAGGAATTTTCTGAGATTGTAATTCATTGACTTTGTGAGTCTTTACAAAAAGTAGTGGATTGAAAAATAACAATATGGAAGGGTTTTTGGCTTCAAGGAAAGGTATTTAAATAATGATATGTGAGAGGTTTCATTCGCTGCATATTATTGGATATCCGCATGCTACAATTCAATGTTCACAAAAACTCCTTAACGGGAAACCTGCTAGGAAAATTGTGATGCTTTGGAGGTTGGAAAGAATAGTTGGAAGTAAAAAAATCTTGCATAATAGTCTAACATTCCACAAGGGAGCGTAACTGTAAGACATAATAGTCTAGCATTCGAGAAGGGAGGGTAATAAGGTTACATATTTTCTAGCGAGTTTCGGTTGTAAATCTCGTGTTCTTAACTTGGATGTGAGCTGACCTCTCTCTAGTTTGGAGAAAGGAAGAAAACCTCTCCATTATTTGTTTAAGTAATACAAGATGGAACTCAATGTGGGTGTTTCTTTAGATATCAGGGCTTATTTGGAAGGTATGCCATTCTTCCAAGTGTCTCATCCTCGTAATGGCATCACAAAGGGTTGTTGAGAAGTGAGTGAAGTTTAACGAGTGTGTTCATCATTTTAAATTGGTAGTTATGACGATTGTAAGGAAAAGGCATGAGTTCTGTGTGAATGGAGGCGAGGATAGTTTCTCATCCTTTTGTAGCTATTTTAAGCCGGTGACATTTAATTCTAGTTTCCACTTTCAGGAATGGATCAGTAAATTATTATGTTGTTGCTGTGTGGCTAGCTATGCCTCATTTTTATGATAAGATTGTTAAAAAATTTCAAGGAATTCACTTCTTTTTAATGGATCAATGTTATGGTTTTGACAAGTTTGTTTTTCCATTTCACCTTCCTCGTTTCTTGAGGATAAATTCTCAATTAGTCTGTTTTTTGGGTCCTTAAGGGCGATTGTAGTTATTTGGGTAACATCAAATTGCCGTCTTAGTGTTTGATTTTGGTCCAATTATTCATATTTTTGTGTCAATTACAATGTTAAGCATTTTATATATTCTCATAGTTCCTTAGAATTATGCATTAAATATTTTCAACACTGGTGCTTGGTTGTGTAATGTTTTTGGGTTGTGGGGAGATTGAAAATTTTCTTAAATTCAATCTTGTTGTGTGGCATTTGGGATATGATTTGGTTGTTCTCAAGTCAAGTGTTCATGGATTTTTTTCTCATCCCTTTTCTTTCTTATAAGGTATATTTTATTTCAGTCCTTGTTCTTAGTGTTCCTAGGCAAAGAATGCATAGTAGTATATGTCATAGAGGCAATTTCAGAAATAAAATAAGCTGACCTTTTTCCTATGACTCTGCTGCTACATTTTTTGTTGTTGTTCCTTTGGAATTTAAAAAAAAAATCACTACTCAAAAGCAAAGAGGTAGGGGATTAGCCTTATCACTAATATTTTGTGTTACTCGGGGAAGAAATGAAATCGGTTCTAGATCGTGGTAGAGTTAGGAAAACAAGGCTTCATGTTATGAATTCACTAGCCTTACACCAACAAATGGCTGCCTTTCCATCCTTTATATTGAAAGAAAAACAAGAGGAGAACTATAATGAATTCTCCTCTTTGGAGGATATCAAACATATGCTTCACAATCAAACGTATTGTTTGCATAATGTGGATACTCACTTGGCTCATGTAAAATTATTTCTAATGAGTGATTATTCCTTTGTTGTCCTCACTGATCCTTTGGTTAATAATGGCCAGGCTCCTATCATAATTTCTTCTGATAAAGATTAGTGATGGTGAGTTTCATGAAGTCTTGCTCAAAAATTTTGGCATACATCCTTCGGTTACATATTTCCATGGCATTCTAAACATCATTTTGGATCTGAAGTGTAATGCCATAAAATTATGCTTATTTCCAATTTGATGCATTCTTGAAAATTGTCTAGTCCCTTGATACTCTTCTTGTGGATATTTCAATGGTGAAATTGGTATTTTACAGTTTATGTGAACTTTGGAGGTAATTATATTACAGACACACTGTTTTTGGTTCAGAGGTCGATGGTCCTCATTTTTGCGCTGGTGATATCCTTTCAATGATTTTTTGTGGAACGTTATGCATGCTCTTGGCTTTGTGGAAAACTCTATGTTTTGATGCATATGACACGTTTATGGGTTGTTATTTTCCCACACATTGCAAAATATTTTATGTTTCCTTCTTCTCTCTTATGCTATATGAATTATGGATTGGTTTTCTTGTAGTTGGTAAAAAGTGCATTGGTCATAAGGAATGTTGATGATCATTTTGCACTAGAGCCATGAAACAATGTTTCAGTTGTTCAACTTATTGATATTTTTCCTCCTTTTGATATTGTACATGTAGCCATTCATGGTTTATGGGTATCTTATGAATACATCTTGGTGTTTTTATGGAGAAAATGTTTGTTGGGTTTCTTCTGAAGATGTTGTTGTCAAATATTAAAGCCAGACCTAGAGTGAGCACTATATTTTTCACTAGTTGGTTTTCCCTTACTTTCATTATTAAAATTTGTTGTTTCTCATTTTCAGTTTATGTTATTTTAGATCCTTGGTATGTATTGACGTTGAATTTATTTCATACACAATCTTTGTATGGTCTATATATTTGGTAAATGTTGTACTGATGAGCATCTTCTACTCTGCAGTTGAGATGTGGATGGTGAGTGTTTTTAGCTTCTTTTGTATTTTTGGGGGGATCTGGAGATGTTTTCAATGTACTCAATGTAAACTATGTTTGATTATGAATATTAAGTGTTTCAACTCACGAAAAAAATGAGAGAATCTCCTTTTTATTCTTAAAAAAAGCTTTAACTTCTTCTGGTAGAAAAAACATTAAAATGCTTTTTTAAGGTACTTTTAACCATTCAAAAGATACCCAAGAAAACCTTCAACATAAATTAATAATAAAAGTACCCCACTTAAAAAAGTAAATAAGTAGTTAAAAAAAATTAAAACACAAAATAAAATTAAAAATAAAAAGAATTTAAAAAGAATTATTAATAATTTTTTTTTTGTAGGCAAAGGTGTTACTCTTTTCTTTCTATTATCAAATAAAAAAAGTACATCAGGATCGGTGGAGCCAGCTACATGCCCACAAGGGGAAACCGAGTAGGGAATCCACCTAAAGTTTTTAACCGTTGACCAAAAAAAGAAATACCAAAGTCTGTTTGTCCATGCTATATATACTAAACAATCTTTCCAAGTTCTGATTCTGCTGATATACATATGACTGCTATCTATTACAAAACTATGAAACCTGTCTATTCTATCTATATTACGCAGATTCATCAAAAAAGGGAAAAACAAAACATAAGTTACTCAGCTGCATCCCCTAGATTCTAAGAGGTCTCTTTGTTGCCTTGCTTCTGGCCTTCTTTAAGCATCTGCTGGATCTCATCCAACTTTTTCTCCTGCATCTCCAGGGTAATCTGCAAAATGCGAAGCTCCCTCCTCAGATTTGGGACTCCCTGAGCCAATTCTGCCATCTCAGTAGCTGCTTGCTCCAAGGCCTTAGCCAATAACCTTTTCATTACCCAGTAGATATGTAAAGACTGTTTAAACAGGGACATTCTGCCTCTAGTATTGCCAGGATCATGAACAAGAAATTCCCAGTCCTCCATCTCAGAGTCGGATTGGGCTTGGATGGCTTCTTCTTCCATGTTCTAGATAATCCTCCTGATTCTGGGACAAGTATTCTGAGAGTAGGCCCTCTTAGCTTGCTGGATTTTCTGTTCAGTAGTCTGTCTAGCCCTTCTGTCTGGCCTCCTGCTCTGCTCCCGACTTTCTCCCCTGACTCCTCGGGCTCTGTTCGCCCCACTACCTCGCCCATTACTCAGTTCTGGATCGCTGTCTGCTTGCCGGTTCCTCGGCTACCGCCCTCTGTGCAATACCCTTCTTCCCCACCGGCTGCGCTGATTAATTCCAATGGCATACTGTTCCCATTCCTCTGCGGTTCTGCTTTGCTCTCTAATTTCATCCTCCTCAGAGTTGTCGAGGATTTCATAAATCTCCTCCACTCTCTCTTCTTTCATCACCTCTTTACCCTTCCTGTCTTTCTCTCTGCCTCGCTCTGCTTCCATTTCTTCCACTAGCCTGGCTCTCTTCCTGGTCTCCATAATACAGCTCACAGGGGAACGGTTTCGCTCAGCTCAGGAGTTTCTCGTCGATCATGCGTTTCCTCTCGCTCTGCGGATGTCAATGGTTTCCTTTTGGTGTCGGGTTCTTTGCATGCAATCTGATATAGAATTTCCTATCCCGCTCCTCCTACCTGTCCCATTGTCGTTACCCTGCCATCTGTTATTCCTACTTTCGCATTTCCTATCAACTATCTTGTTAGATTGATTTCCATTTAATGTCGCTGACATGTCCTTCCCTCCTCTCCACCGGTTCTTAACTATGATTGGAGTTTTATGAGGTAGATTTTTCCTCCCTGTTTTTGCACCTTCCCGATTTGATCTCGCATGGTGAACAATGATCTCCCCCCCAGGTCCTTTCTGACACTTATTTATTGTCTGAACCGTTTTCCCCATATCCCCAGTTTTTTGCACGAGTATTGCGACTCGCGGGTGAATCCTATTCATGATTATCCTTTGAGGCCTGGTCATGGTCATTATTTATAATACTGTTCAGCTCCTTCCATTCTTCGTTAAGTTGTACCGTTCTCCACAGGCTATCTACTTTGCCATCTCGGCCTTTACAACCCCAGTTTGCGAGAAAATCCGCCGCTCGATTCCCATTTATTTTCACATGGGTGAAGATCTTGTAGTCCACACCTTTCAGTAATTCTTCTATGTCCTGAACAATACCAGCTGTTTGCCAGCTGCTGGTGACCTATTCCCAGTTCTTCCCATTATTCAACTTTTTCAATATTTCTATTGCCATTTGGGAGTCCCCCTCAATCTCCAGATTTCTGTAACCATTACGTATTGCAATTTGCAGCCCTTAGTGGACGACCCATAGCTTAGCCTCGTTATTTGTCATTTCTCCTCCCCACTCTGCATAAATCCACCTAGTATTATTCTGGCTATCCCTGAAGATTCCTCCGAATCCAGCATTACCTGGATTCCCTTTCGATGCCCCGTCAAAGTTTAATTTAATGAAATTATCTTTGGGGTAAACGAACTTGTCCTGGCTCTGATTCCTTGCATTGATCCTCACCGGCTGTTTGTTATGGCCCATCTCATAATTTAGATTTAGAGTTTTGAGGATTTGATCCTCACCCTGTTCAGCCTTCCAATCCTCCATCTCCCATCTTTCAACCAATATAGTTTCTCTGGTGAGATTGACAACCCTTTTCCATATCTTTTCCGAATTTTTACCTTTGTTCTGAAAAATTCTTCGGTTACGTTCCTTCCACACCATCCAGAGAACAAAGCCTGCCATGAGATCCCAGGCTCTCCGAACCACTCTACATTGGAATTTTTCGTTCTGCCACAGGAAAATTATTTCTCTAGTTTCTTTCGGGTACTTTCCAGGTTTGCAGAATAGCCTCCCTACTTCCCTCCATAGATTTCTGGTATAGTCACAATTGATTAATAAATGTTCATGCATTTCTGGTTCTCTATGGCATAAGTGGCATCTTGAAGGTCCATTGAAGCCTTTCTGTTGAAGCTTATCCCATGTCAAAATCTTATGATTGGCAACCAACCATGCAAAAATGGTAACTTTCGGCCACCAGTTTTTCCCCCAAAAGACTTTCCATTCTTGGGTTCTCTCCGAAGCAACCTGTTGATCTGTCAAATAGTATTCCTCTTTGACTGTGAAGGTTCCTTTTGTTGACTTCCCCCATCTGATGATATCTTTCCCTGTTCTCACCTTTACTTTCCTGGATTCAATTTCCTTCCTAAAAACCTCCTATTGCTCCTGATTTGTCTCAATGGCCCAGTCCTCCAATGGTTTCCATTTCCGCCAGATCCCATCCAATTCGTTTTTGTTCCAGTAATCTTTAACATACCTGTAATTGTCCCCAATTTTGTTTTGAATATCCTGAATGCTTCGGATGCTATTCATTTTCTCCCTTTGATGCCAATTCTCCTCCCAAAAATTGGCTTCCTCTCCAGCTCTGATTTCCCAGAAGATATTTTTGTTTAATATGTCTCAGTTTTGACTAGCTAACTCCCATATTGTCGATCCCCTCGGGGTTTCCTGTATGCGGTAAATTTCCTCCGTTGAATTTGGCATATTGTATTTGTGCCTCCATAGTTGCTTCCATAAATCATTACCCCCTCTCATCCAATGCCACCAGAGTTTAGCGCCAAGAATGTTTTTGAGCTTACTCGGGTCCCTTAGGCCCAGACCTCCCTCCTCCTTATGTTTTATCAGATGCTTCCAGGAAACTAAAGCCCACTTCTTCTAGTTAGAAGATCCTCCCCAGATGAATTTCCTTAGCACTTCTCTGATCTTGATACAGACTCCTTGAGGTACTGCCATAATCGAGAGGGGATATATAGGGATTGCTTGTAATACAGATTTAACCAAGACAATCCTCCCTACAATATTTAGGGTTCTAAAATTCCAGTTAGCCATTCTATTTTTTAATTTGTCTAGGATTCCCTGCCAATTCTTCAATCTTTTAGAACTGTAATCCAGGATATTACCCAAGTATTTTGCTGGGAGGTCTCCTTGTTTGAAACCGAGCAATCTGGTTAGGTGTCTTTTAACTGTCTCCACCGTATTAAATATAAAGGTGCAAGATTTGTCCTTGTTAATTTCCATGCCAGAAGCCTCCGCAAATAAGTCAAGAACCCTTTTCAGGTTTCTCACTTCCCTTACAATTGGTTCCCCGAACAGCATAATGTCATCAACGAATTGTTGATGGGTTATAGGCAATTCATTACCCCATAGCCTGAGCCCTTTGATATTATCAGCTATTCTTTCTTGCTTAAGGTACCTGCCCAGGCCTTCAGTAGCAAGAATGAACAGGAAAGGCGATATAGGGTTGCCTTGTCTTATTCCTCTGGAGGCCTTAAAGGTCTTCGAAGGAGTTCCATTTACTAATATTGAGAAATTGGGGGTTGATATACAGCTGAGAACCCAACTTATCCATCTGTTACTAAAGCCAAAGCTTCTCAGGATTTCTTCTAAGTATTGCCAACTAACTCTGTCATAGGCTTTCGACAAATCTAGTTTTATCACCATTCCTTTTTGTTTCTTAGTCTTCATAGAATGGATAATTTCTTGAGTAACTACTAATCCGTCTAGAATTTGGCGTCCTTCCACAAACCCAGTTTGCTCAGGGGATATTAGCTTCTCTAACAATGGTTTCAGCCTTTTAGCCATTAGAGAGGAGATTATCTTGTAAATAACATTGCAAAGGGCAATGGGTCTAAAGCCCTTTGCATCCTCTGAATTATCAGTTTTAGGGATCAAAGAGAAAAAGGTAGAGTTAAGACCAGTCCATACCTTTTAGTTCATCCGAGATTCCTCTATCAGTTCCAGAATTTCCTTACCCAAGAAATGCCACCCCGCTTGATAGAAATCAACCGTAAAGCCATCAGGACCAGGGGCAGTTCCTTTCTTCATGCTCATCACTACTTCCTCCACCTCGTCAAGACTAGCTGCTCTCATTAAGGCTTTGTTCTGGTCCTCAGTAACCATTCTAGGGATGGCCCTGCATATTTGCCAGATCACTTCAGATCTATCCAATTGGGGTTCTGTTAGAATTCCTTTGTGATAGTCCATCAACACTCTTTCAATCCCTTCTTGTTCAACAATCCTTTCCCCATTCTCATTCTTGATTGAAAATATTATGTTCCTCTGTCTATGGTGAACCATTGCTTGATGGAAAAATCTAGTGTTCCTCTCCCCTTCCCTGAGCCATTTGATCCTGGACTTCTACCTCCATAACACTTCCTCTTGCTTCCTCCTTTCTTCCAGTTTCCCCAGTATTATTCCTTCTTTTACAGAGCTTTCCTCTGTTCGTCCTTCATTTATTATCCTTTGCTGAATTTCTTCCATTTGTGTTTCCAATTTTTGTTTTTCATCCAAAATATTTCCAAATTCTTCCTTATTCCACTTTTTTATCCTCTCTTTTAGCTCTTTTAACTTGAGTTGGAAGGTATGCATTTTACCTCTCCCTTGAGCTGTGCTTTGCTGCCACCATTCCTCCATCTTACCTACAAAGTCAGGGTGTCTAAGCCAAAAGGTTTCAAATCTGAAAGGCTTCTTGCCGAGATTAGCCTTAATATCTACTTCTAGTCTAATCGGCCAGTGATCAGAACCAAGAGATGGCATGATCTTTGCTTCTATGAATACATCTCTATTCATTATTGTTTCGGATACTAAAAAATGATCCAATCTGGAAGCTATCTGGTTCCAACCCCCTCTCCTGTTATTCCATGTGAAAATCCCATTGATGGTTGGTATATCAACTAATCTCAGTCCTTCAATCGTATCATTAAACAATTCCATACTCTGGTCTGATCTCCTTATGCCTCCCTTTTTTTCTTTGAGGGACCTTATTATATTAAAATCACCTCCTACTATCCAGGCAATGTCTGGATACAGTTTTCGGGTTGTTTGCAAATTCTTAAGAAAAATTTCTCTATCTCCCGGAGTATGTGGACCATACACTCCTGAAATTAATACCTTCTCTTTTGTACCTGCTATTCTCCCTAGACCCGTTAGGATTCTAGACATGCTAGTCCAACTTTCAAAAATTATTTCATTTGGGTTCCAGAGTATTGCAATGCCTCCGGCTGAGCCAATTGCATCCTGACCCATGATTTCATAATGCAGTTTGCTATTTTTAATAATACCTTCCATCTGATGCATGGTAATTTTAGTTTCTTGTAAAATCATTATGCTTGGTTTTTCTTTTTTCAGTTTCTCCTTCATATATCTCTGTTTACCCTTACTATTCAGCCCTCTAATGTTCCAGCTGACAATAATCATTTAAAACTTTTTGGATGGGAAGGAAAAAACCTCTGATAGAGGTATCACTTTACCAGAATTAATCAAAATTTCCCCAACTGTTTGGATCGTTTCATTCAATCTTTTTCTTCCTCTTTTTCTGATGCTTTTGCCAGACCCGCCTATTCCCGACTGTTCTTTCCCCTATTCTCCTATAGTGGCATCCTGATTCTCCATATTCCCCTTATTCCTTTCTTTATATTTTTGAAAAGCTTCCTTATACATTTGTTTTTGCTGGTCTGGGATAAATCTTTCATCCAAGTTCTTCCATTCCTAGATTAATTTCTTCATGATTTTTTCCTCCTCTGCCTCGTTTTCCTGCTGCTGTTACGTCTCCATTTGGCTTTGGTTATTTTGTGTTTCTATCCCTTCATCTGGTTCTTCTTTACTCGTTTCTCCTTGTACTGCCTTCTTTTCTCCTGATTCCTGGAAAATATCCGTAGGTTCATTTTCTAGGTCTTCACCTTCGACCATATTCTCTTCATCTTGTTCATTATTATGTTGTAGGATTTTAAACTTATTCTGACTTTCAATGCTTGGTGATTGCGTTTGAATTTGTGTTCTTGCTCCTTCTCTGATTGGTTTCTTTTTCCTATTAACCTGTTGAAAATCTTTCTCTATCTCCTCCTTTCCTTTTGCTGCCTTATGCTGTTCCTCTGGTTTCCTTATGTAATCTTCTTCCGTATTTAGAGGGCATTGCCTAACTAAATGGCCGTATTCATGGCAACGTCTACACCTAAAAGGAATATGCTCATAGTCTAGTGGCTGCTGCCAGACCGAATCATGGTATTCCAACTCTATGTGTTCCGGAAGGGATTCATCTATATTCATATAATCACAGATTCTTGCATAAGAAGTGAACTTACCTCTCCTTGTTGTGTCTGCTACCTTGACAAATGCCCCAATAATGTTGCCAATCCCTTCCAAAATTTCAGGGTTCCAATATTCCACAGGAAGTCCAAACAATCTGACCCAGATTGGGGCTTCCAGCATCTTTTCATTGGCGGGATTGTACCTTTCCTCCCAGAATTTCATGAACATGCCTGCATTATTCATGAAGTATGGCCCTTCCTCAAAAACCCTTTCTTTATCCTCCAGATTTGCAAATATGGCTGTGAAAAATCCCTTTGCTCCCAATTTCAGTTCTATATGGCCCTTTGTTTTCCATCTTTGATAGATCCATCTGTATAGCTCTTTTTCATTTGGCCAATACCCAACAAACTTACAGATCAAGGCATGATCTTTCATATAGCTGGTGTACTCCTCCAGCATATTGTTGGGTATTACATATCTGAGCTTCTTCTTTGCCCTCGGAAGGCATTTCCCGCCTGTCTTCAGTTGCCACAATTTACCCATCACCGGTGGTTCCTTGTTATTCGCCCTAGACTCATTCTGGATTCCAGAACCACTTGCCTCTCCTGCAACTATATTCTTAAAGGAGGGGATCTCTCCCCTCCCCTTCTGATTCTCCATTTTGCCCTCAGCACTCGCAGATTCGAGGTTCTACCATGACGACAAAAAGGAAACGCTTCTTCCCCTCTCTGCTTCGATTCCCCTGCACTGCTTCTTGCCCCCGATTTTCTCAGACTGCCCTGCAGCTATGCGTGCCAGGTCTACTAACCCTAGCCTGAACCGCCCCGCGTACTCCGCTTCAACCAGCTCATATCGATCCTAAATCACAAGATCCTTATGGGTATTGTAACCAACACCAAAAAAACATTATTAATATTTAAAAAAATTGTAAAATTAGAAAATAATTAAATTTAATAAATAATAATAATAATAATGTGAGGATGAAAATGCTCATCATGCCCCTCTCATTGCCCTTCCCACCCATGTCGAAGTCACCATAGTTTGGTTATTTTATTTTTTAATGTTTATAATATATATATATATATAATATTATATATATATTATATATATATATATATATATATATATTATAATATATATATATATATATAATATATATATATATATATAATATATATAATATATATATAGATATATATATATCATATTATATTATATATATAAATATATATATTCAATTTTTGGTTTACTTTTTTATTTTTTCTTTATTTAATAAAATAGACCATCTCAATTTTTATAGTTGGCTAGTATTCACCAATGTAGATTCCACCTAACTCATGATTTACCAACCATTAAGATGGATCAAATTTCTTTTTTCTCCGAAAACAATTACACTTCCAAATTTTTTATCCCTCTCTATATTGAGTACATTTAGAGTTAAAATAGATTTATAATGGACGTAAATTGATTTAATTGTTAATTATAATTAATTATAAAAGTAACTATTACTTTGATTTTTAATTATATTTTAATTATTTTTATTTATATTTCACTTTTAAGTTAAAATGCTTTATTAGTAATTATAATCATTACTTATTTATTTATGGAGTCATCTACCGAGGTGGGGGAATTGTCCGGACGACTAAAAGTGGCCGGTATCTGGACAAAAAAATTTCAAAAAATCTTGTAGAGGAAGTGTTTGAATCATGGTTTTGATGGTGGAAATGGATTCAGCACCATCAAAAAAAATCTAGGACTCTTAAACTTTTGAATTTTAACAGCTTTAACTTGGATTTACAAAAATTGTTGGGAGACTTTATCAAAATATGACCAAAATTTCCATAACTTTCCGAGAAAAAAACAAGTCTCGTTAGACTACAACTTTATTTATTTTATTTTTATTTTAAATGTAATTTGATGGACTCAAACCACATATGGCATTATGCACTTTTCATAATGCTTAAAATTAGTGAAGCAAATTGTTTGGCTAGTCAGTGGACATTGTTGGTTCAAGTGGATGTACCGACGTTGAATTTAAATTTCTAATATATTTAGGCCGATAGGCCTTCCTTTGAGTGAGCTTTTCATCTACACTTTGTTTCTCTGCTTGACATCTGTGATATGCTTTTCTGTTTGACATCTGGCAGTAAAAGATATTTACCGATTCATTATCCTCGCCGCGCATCACATCTCGAAAGCATGCACTCATCAGGTTACCTGTATTCCCATGTTTCTAATGGCGAACAGGTATCGAACATGCAAGCATGCACTCATGGATTAGAAAACTGTGAATGGGAATTTTTGGCGATCCTTTGTGCGGCGGTGTAGTTTAAGTTTTCATTTCAGTTTTTTGGCTTTCATTATAATCGTATTCTCTGAAACCTTGTAATCGGTAATATGTGCATGTCTACTGTTAAAGGAAAATTTTTAGCCTCTAAAATCTTGTATACTTGTTGTAGTTGAGAAATATTTGAAGTTATTACATGTAAGTTGTGAGAGGTTCTAACCTGAGGCATTTCTGACACTCTTTCTTTGGTGCTTGCAAGCGTAGCCCTCCAAATTCTTTACCTTTGATATTTTCAAACATATTTTAGGACTACAGTAATTTTTCTCTATCCTTTTATTGCAAGTGGCAGTGCGTTGAGACGACACTTGGAATGCTTTTACCATCTTGTGGCATGGCAAGTTATTGTTTATAGAAGCACTGACACTAGGAATGCTTTTACCATCTTGTGGCATGACAGGATATTGTTTATAGAAGCACTGAAGAAACAACGACTATTGAAATCTCTTATTGATTTATAATATTTTGTGAATGGAACTCTAGGAAGGTCTTTCTTGTATGGATCTGACAATTGCCTTTGTCTCTATGTAGTATAGGAGGGAAAATCACTGCCTTTAATCCGTTAAAATCCTTCTTATTTGAATCAAATATTTGTGCAAAAATTCATTGTTTTTAGTGCATGAACCGATTTTAGTTTACCTAAATGGTGAAGGCTTATTTCGGGGCACGGTCAGAAGGCTAGAAAAGACTCAGTTGAGACTTCTGTATTGTTTAAGAAGAAATATGTGCTGTAAATTTTTGTATCTTGTCCTTCAAATTCAATATCTCTAGATAGGCTTGGAATTTGAGGATCAGCTCCCTACTGTTTCTATTTTGTGATTGAAAATTGGTTGTTTAAGATAAAATGTGATGAAAATGTGGGGGATGGCCCTTTAGATTTGGGTTGCGTGTTTTTGGTTGTCAGTAATTGATATAGGAAATATCCTCCTAGCTAATCCAAGCCTAGATGCAGAGAATATGAAGGGTTGAAGCCCGTGTTTTGAAGACCCATAGAAAAACTACATTTTAAGCTAATTTTTTAGTTTGTTTTTCCGTGAAATATGTTCTGAAATGAAGCTCTGTTGCATATATTTTGTCTTGTTCAACCTACAAGCTAAATCTATGGCTAAAAATTTATGTTACGCTCATGATTCCTCTGTGCAGATATCAAGGGGCTAACGTGGATTCTACGCTGATGAGTAATGAGAAAAGACACACATGATACTCTGCAAGAAGGAAGAAAACCTCAAGAATGGAACAATTTTAAATGGGATCCCTCCCAGTACCCTTTTGGAAGGAAAGATAGTAAGGATGAAAGGAGGGTCATCGACAAGCAGCAACAGGAACCACCAGAAAGCTCTCGAATATGTAAACTCCATTTTGAAACCGTTTCGTGAGAAGAGTGAAGATAGAAAGACTAGCCAAGAGAACCAGCCCTCAAGGCATCGCGTTGCAGAATGAGGAGATCTTCTCCTACAATGGGGCCAAGACAAGAGGTCTTGTGGTTATAGAGCATAATATAGAAGCGTGGTTGAAGAATATTCTATTCAGGCTATGAAAATTATTTGGATCAATAGACATAATGGAAGGCATGACCAACAAACTTTATCTACTCAAGCCCAATTATCTGTTCACTCAAGAAGCACATCATTAAGGCCTTGTACTCCTGTCTGTGATCCTTACATGCCCTGTTTAAACACCATGTTTGTGGATTGATTTTATCTAGGATTCCTTTCTTTTCTTGTAAATATCTTTCAAATCTCTATGGTTGCAAATAGGTTTGCGTTGGTCATTGGTGTAGCATGTTATCTGAGATAGGCATCTTAGTTTCGACCTCGAATGAATAGAGTAATTACTCTTATTCTCTTTAGTTGCATATATATGTTTCAGTTTCTGATCTTATGTCAAATTTAGTTTCTTGAAGACATTTCCTTTCCTGTGAGGAGTTAGTGCTAGAATTTTTTTTGCCCATAACGAAGAAATTGTTTCATTAATTAGTTACTGTGTTGAACAAGGAGTACTTTTTGGTCTACAAATTGTTACTGAGAGGAAGTCTGGAAGAAACTCTTTATGGTATGTAGTATGCCAATTTTCATGCATTTATCATGTTACATCCTTGGAGATTTTTATTATTTTTTAGTGTTAAGTGTTGTTCCCAGCTCTCAGAAAAAGTTGGGTTACAGGAGGAAAGGATAAGCCACAGGCTCATTGGAAAGATAGGCTGAAAGTAGCCATTGGAATTGCTGAAGATTTGACTTATCTGCATGAAGGTTGTCCTCATCCTATCATCCATAGAGATGTGAAATCATCTAATATTTCACTTTCTGAAGACTTTGAACCTCGGGTATCTTGATCTTTGTGAGAGAAACAAGTTATCAAGCTTTTGTTGAATTGTTTGTATTTTTTGGTTGGAGATGTTATAATAAGATTTGTTTGATCATTAACTAGAAAATCATCTTTTGATGGATTGTTAACTAAAGATATTTTGTGAATAGTTGTCAGATTTTAGGCTGGCCAAATGGTCTTCAACAACATCTGCATATATCACATGTAGTGATGTTGTAGGTACATTTGGGTAAATATCCATTTCTTTCTGTACACCAGCTCTTTCCTTAGGAAAATAAATGTCATTTATAATCAAGACTTCATAAAACTAGCTGCTATCATATTTCAGGTAACTGGCTCCAGAATATTTCATGTATGGCAAGGTTAATGAGAAGACGAACGTGTATTCCTTTGGAGTAGTTCTTCTAGAGCTAATAACTTGAAGAAAACCAATCAATGACAAGAATCCTAAAGGCCAAGAAAGCTTGGTTATGTGGGTAGGGCTCTAGTGTCCTTGCTTGTTTTGTATTTGATAATTTTGGATTCTTTTGGTTTCTTTGTCTTGGTTCAGAATATTAATCTCTTGTAAATTTCAAAATTTAGGCAAGGCCATTACTAGCAGCTAGCTCTGTAAAAGAACTTGCAGATCCACTTTTGGAAGATGCTTATGACATGAGCAAGATGAAGAGAATGGTCATTGGTGCAGCATGTTGTTTGAGACAAGCAGCTCAGTTTCGACCTCGAATGAATAGAGTAATTACTCTTATTCTCTTTAGTTGCGTATATATGTTTCAGTTTCTGATCTTGTGCCACATTTAGTTGCTTGAAGACATTTCCTTTCCTATGAGGAGTTAGTGCTAGAATTGTTTTTTCCCATAACGAAGAATGGCACATCAAATAGCAAGTTGATATCCTTCTGACATAGAGTTAAGGGTGTTTAGATCTAGTGTTTAGGGTTGCATCTAAACATTTGTTCAGTAGTTCAATTTGTAAAATCATCACCCTTAAACAGGTTAGCCCTGAATGCTGATGGTGGATTATGGCAAAATATTCAAAGCCTCAATTGCCAATAATCTCTTTTTCCGTTAATGAAATATAATATTCTTTTAATATTAGCAAAAGAGATTACATCATATCTCAAACCAAAGCTTCAGTATGCAAATTACCCCTCCCTAAATAGGCAAGAAGAGTCAACATATCTGCTTTCACTCCAATATCAAGAGAGTATATATCTTTCCTGAGAATCACTATCCTAGCTAAAATCTGGATTGCAAGATCTGAATTGAAAGCTTTGGTTTCCCCAAATAAAGTTTCTTACCTTTGCATTAAACTGGATTTGTCAAATTTCAAACAATGGATAAATGTTAATGTAAGAATGTGAGCTTATTCTTGCTTATTGTTTGTCTGTAACTTATTATTGCAGATTTATAAATTACTACAAGGAGAAGGAGATGACCTACCTTATTGGACCAAGAGGCAATTGACAATGTCCATGGAATTAGATGAATTGATTGAGGATGAATCTGGAGCAAACTCTAGGAGTTGTGACATCCAAACTCATCTATCACTTGTAATGCTTGGAGTTGATGATGATTTCGTATCAAACAGTAGTCCAGTTGATGATGATTTCGTATCTTGTACATGAGAGCAGAACCTTGGAAGATTATTTATATGGACGTTATAGCCATTCAACAAGCTTTGATTGATTTAAATCTACTTCTCTGAGCTTCATAATTTTTCTTACTCCTTGCTTCTATAAAAGCTTCAATATTTTATACTTGGTGTATTACTGTGAGCCATTATCACTACTTAGTTGTGTTCAATTTCAATCACTCTACATATTGGTTGAAGCTGTGTTTGAAGTTGAGTGGAGTCCATGTAAAATCCCTTGCCAATTCCTTGTATAAATGTGAAAGCCATTAGTGGTCACTCGTTTTAGTGACCCACTGGTGCTCATTAGAGCTGAAAATATTCTTGTACTTGCCTTTGGAGAAATCGTATGTATGAGCAAAGAAAATCAATTATGATATCGCTATTGATTTGCCAAACCATTGTTATGTACTTTTTCAAGTTTGAAGATGTGTAACTTGTGGTTTAGCTTGGTACATGCTCTTGTATACCAGTTTACTTTGAATTTGTCAATATCATAAGCCCAGTAGCAATTTAAGTGTATGTCTACATGGCAGAACTGCATTGGGCTTGAACTTTTCTAAAATTAAGCTGTATCTAAAGAAATATGGTGTCCAAAAAGCACAGAACTCCAAACATCAAATCTCTTTGCTCTTTGTAGGCTTGAACCAACATCTCTTCTAGAGAAATTCAACACTTCTAATCTAATAATCCTATCGGCCTCTCTTTGTACCTTTTGGGACAATTGCTAGTTATTCATTTATCAACAGCAGAGATTGAGTGTCCTTGGAAAATCCTTTGCCTGATACATAGATCTACGACAGCTATGGAGGGGAGCCCGAAGCTTTCCAATATAGTAAATTGAAAGTGAGCAAAAAAATTTGTGAGTCGCCAAGTGGCGCGCGTGAAGGTCAACATCGTGGAGATTTCACTGAGCACTCTCCTCTTCCTCAAGCGATCATTTAGCCTTCATCTCTTCCTTTCTATAACCTTCATCTCTTTGTTTCTGAAGGGCCTACGTGTCCTACAATTAAAAAAAATCAGAATCATCAAGTTTCTCCACAGAGTCCCCGAATTGATCCACATAACCTTCAATGACGAGAGGGGCGACACAGAAAATAACCTTTTGTGTAGCCCTTGCAGGTAATAATGTACTTTTCCTCAAATTCATAACAACTATTGTTGAAAATGACACCGCATCTATCAAATTCTGTCAAGAATTGATCTACAAACCTTAGGCATCCAAGTCATCACTTTTATAAGGGCATAACACTGCTCACCCAGGGATCATACCTAGCCTAGTCTAGACTAACTCTTAACATGGCTAGATTTTTGCCCATAAAATTTCAAACTAGTGACTTTTAAATTAAAGTGACTTAATAATACACCCATCACTATATTTATATGCCACAAAGAAAATACCATTAAAATTGGTCCTTAAATAAAAATACTATAAGTAAATTTAATTAAAACATTAATTCATGTTCAAGTTTTGTGTTAATCACATTGTGTTCATTCCATAGAATGTAGGTATATATTTATGAATCTTGGATTGTTTTTTTATAAATATTCAATAAAATAATTATTAGATTCCATATACAACCTAATGTGGTAATTTGAATTGATTTGCATTTGTTTTTAAGCATAAATCTTTAAATCACCATAACGAAAAATAAAGAGAACGGGAAAAATGTGTAATATGATTAGGATGATTATATGTTATGAAAAATATTTAAGAGAATTAAAATAAATAGAAATATATTATTTATTAGTTTAATTTCTAAATTATTATATATAATAATATATATATAATATATATATATATGATTAGATATTAGTTGCCAAACTTTTGGGATTTAATTGTGTATAGGTTTTGGATTTGTTTAGCATTTTGGTGGATTTATTATCGATCTAGATTTTACCTCTCACTCTGATGATGGGTGGTGAGTCCACCGAAACATTGGGCTATTCAAAATCTATACATAGTTAAACTCTAAATATGGACAACCAATATTGATGAATAGCTAAGGAAACATAGACACTCAAGTTTTTTTTTTCTAAGGGTAGGTGGGTGGGATTATAAAGTTGAACTAGTCCTAAAGAGTTCCTTAATAGTTTTTCCATTCACAATCTATCAAACACCTCATAAACATAAATAATTAATTGTTATATATCTATATAATTATTTAATTCTTATTATTGATATTATTATTATTATTTTCTTTTCCAGCGAATAAAACCATAAATTTATCCTCCACAAGGGAGAAACAAAATTTACATTCAATATAGGTTGAACACATTAAATTATTTCATCTAGCGACAGAGAAACAAGCCCGAAGGCCACAACTATATCCATGCACATAGGCTAGCCAATAAGCCCCAAAATAAGGAAAAATATAAACAGAAAAAACCTAATGGGTGCAAAAAGCTGCTGACACCTAATCTTCATGATTGGGGGAATTTTATGTAAATAATTAAATTAGGAATGTGAACAGTCATCGGGAGATGAACTGAACAATCACTCCCTATTGTATATAACAACGACCTACCTATGGAATAATATACGAATCAGTTGTTTGTTTTGTGGAGTTACTGTCTTGGCCAACTTTATTGCAGAGGTGTTGTCAATCATGAGTGGAGTTGATTGTACTTGTTCTACCTGCAAATCTTCAAGAATTTTCCTGAGCCACACAATTTCTTTTGTTGCTTCAGTTGTTGCCATGTATTCTTCTTCTGTTGTGGAATCTGTCGGAACTGATTGTTTGCATGATCTCTAGGAGACAGCTCCTGATCCAAGACTCATAGCATATCCTGAAGTAGATACTCTAGTTTCTTTGTCTCCATCGAAGTCTGAATCAGAGCATCCGATCAAACTGAAGTCATCCAC
>APFE030901423.1:0-57015 GCA_000404065.3 Pinus taeda | reverse complement strand
TGAAGAGTTTAATCATGAGTTGGACGACTTCAAGTGCAGAATGTGAGTCATAGAGTTCTTTTAGCTTTTGTAAAGCTTCAAAGGCAGTTGAATATGATGAAATATGGCGACTCACCTCTTCATTTACAGATGTTGCGATTAATGCATAAGATTTGTTGTTCTTGTTTTCCGAGATGACGAGCTCTTTGTCTGAGGTAGGCTATACTGGGTCATTGTCTCCTTCTCTGACACACACTCCTTTCCACAACTCATTGAAGATGAGGGTTTTTTTTATCATCTGTGACCATTCAGGATAGTTCTCCTTGCCACATTCTGTAAAAAAAGATACTTTTGATGATAGAAAAAATACTTTTGCTGATATATAGTGAAATTGTAGTCAAAAATTTCCGTGGGAAACAATTTTGGTTGTTTAATTCATATCACAGTCAATAATCAATCATTCACTGCGAGCTCTACAAAGTTGGAGCAGCAACAACATCACAATTTCAAAGCTCACTGAAAGGAAAACACCATAAATTCCTTTGATTCTCTAAACCTTGAAGCCAATAATAAAAAATATGGCAGCGTTAAAGTGCTGGACAATGTTTTAAAAAATATGGGACAGCGTTAAAGATATTTTAAAGATACACTAGAAATGTGTTGTCCAATCAATACCATATATATGATTTAAATATACCAATCGATACCGACAGTTACCCTTCCACATTCAAATGTTACCATTCAAATGTCGATACAAGCTTCAAGTTTCATCTACAAATTTAACTGCATGTCACACCAGGACCACTCTAGCACATCGAAAATATACCTGAATTATAACTGCAGCAATTGTTTTTTTTTCATAAAATATGCTTGACGTGCAAAAGATGCACGAACTCCAGCCTGTATAGCAATGGTTGTTGAATGGAGGGGAATGTATGCTCTCCGCATAAGCCACTTATGAGTATTCTTTTGAATAAAAATGGCTATAGCTTCCCTTCGTTTAGCTTCAAAAAATTTTCGAGCAATCCATCCTTAAAACGTCTAGACCCTTCCGCATTCAACTGATATCATATACCGCATTCAAAGCACTTATGTCTGGACAATATGGACAGATGTGCAGCGCTGGCAGAGGCAGGTTATTTCAGGACTGAGGGGAATAAGGCAGAGGCAAAGGCAGAGGCCAGGAGAGAGGAGTTACAGGAGCATAATAGCTAAAACAATGAGTTGGCTCTGATACCATGTCAGGCGAGGCAATAACTCCACAAAACAAACAACTGATTCGTATTTTATTCCATAGGTAGGTCATTTTTATATACAATAGGGAGTGATTGCTTAGTTCATCTCCCGATGACTGTTCACATTCCTAATTTAATTATTTACATAAAATTCCCCCAATCATGAAGATTAGGTGTCAACAAAAGCCCAGCATAAATGCTAGCCAAAAGAAAACCAAAAGGTGAGCATAAGTTGCCCAAAAAGCGTAAAAATACCAGACGAAGATAAGCCCCAAAAAAGAAAACAAGTAGGTGCCCAAACACACCCCCACACACCCCCATAATATCCAAAGCAAGTAATAACCATGGACAAGTGACAACGAAGCGTGCACAAAAATAAAGTGGAAGAGGCATGAAACAATGCAAATCTCACCTATTCAACTCCCCACATCCATTGTTACACTACCCACAAAGCCACAAAACCCCAATCTGATACAACATAGAGAAGAGTCGGTGAAAGGACAATAGCCCACAGAGACATCGCAAGCAAAACGTCTCAATGAAAAGCATTGAATCACCAGTGCAATGAATGCAAAGAGGATGAGGGGTCACAGTGCTAAGGAGTCATCATACCCCCTCTTGGACAAACCCTATCAAGAACTAGGCAGTGAAGAGATGCATAAAATTTCCAAAGCAAAAATCTCCCAAAGAAGCATCCACTTACCTATTATTAGTATTATATTTACTTTATTGTAAATTTTATAATTATTATTAATTTCTTAAATAATTTATTGATATTTTATTTTTCAAATACCTTAATTTTTTAATAATATATTTAAGATTTCATAAGCACACATATAAGCACACTTTTAATTTAATAATGTTACAATATAGATACATTAGTGCTATCTCAAGATAAAGAAACTATATTGGTCATATAATAAAAATTGGTTGAGAAAATTTGTCAATCTCACACCAATATATGAAGCATATAGTTAAGAAGCTATCTCTCAAACCAACTATATCAAACAAACTTCTAAGGACTAGGAATAAACTCCTTTAATTAGAAAGCATCACACTTAAAACAAGTAGGAGTTATATTCTCCAACGCTCTCCCTTAATGACTACTTTCCTTAACCATGATCAACAAGTTCTATCTATGACCCAAATTTGAATTTTCAATCATTAACAAAAATGTTAATTTCCATATAAAGAAACAACCATCCACCGAAATCCATGGGTACCTAACCGTTGCAACCACTAGTCTACTATGATGTTCTTTATGTACATGGTTTATTCAACCATAATACCTTCATACCTATACATGTACCTCTACCTTCAAGTCCCCATACATCACCATCATCCCTGTGCACTTCCATCTCACAAGTTGTTTCTAGCTTACGACAAACCTACAATAAGAAAGGAATTTTCAGGCACACATCATCATTTGACACAGGTATATATAATTACAAATTCCATACATCGATATAGAAGGTACTCCATCAAACATAACTCTATAATGCTACTTACAAACATGTGTGAGGTACACATTACAATATGATCACGAGTCTACTTTATTCCACACAACTCACATGATTGTACCTTCTTTTCTCCATCATCACATCATCCCCTTTTTTGCTACTATTGCAATCAACTAATATTCATTATTGTCACCATGTTTAAATAAGAATGTCTCTACCACAACTATGATTTCTTGCATTATTTCAACGAAATTCCAAATATTTTATTATTGTAACTAGGACCTCTCAGTCCTCCCTACCGCAAGCTCATCATTTCACTCCAAAAAATTTAGCCTGCTACCAGTACTTGGTTACCTCAAGGGAGAACAATGAAACTCTCTTCCACCTCAAAAAGTGTCCATGCTCCTTCTTTCATCTAAATAATTATCATCATGTACAAGCAAGAAACTAGTGTACAACTAATACCTTAGATTGACTGGGAACATGTTGTACTCGAAGGCCTAACGTCACTCTAAGCATGAATAATGATTCACCAACCATCATATGGACCTACTTTCTTCTATTGAGATACATGTGTGCCATCCATTGTACTCTCTAGTTGTGTAGGTAAGTATTTTAAATATGAGTTGTATCCATATTGATCTTACATTCTCTGCACTTGAAATTCACACCTTATCATGCACCACTAGAAAAATAGTTCATAGATAAAAAACATATAGCTAGAAATTGTTCAAACTACAACATTTTTACCATGCATAATTAGAAACTGTCTTACATAACAAAAATATCGTAGCATGAAATATGTGAGCAAGATATAAAATAACACAATGATAGAAATTTCATCTTCCAGTGCACTCACAACCATAATTTGCATATTCATATTCGTCTTCATCTTTGGCACCTCAATCTAATGCTAATCTTCGATCTCCTTGCTTTTCTTGTCATTTATTAGAGTTGTGAATTCTAACAAGAGAAATTTATATTCAGGTCACTAGTATCAATATGATTTAATAAACCCATCATTTTCACCATAAAAGACTAACCATTTTCTTAATAGATACAATTACACCAAGATACAACATCCTTTTATCCAATGAACCTACGATAACCCATAAGTGTCACAACAAATAGTAATGGGGGCATCCACTCTTTGTACATCACTCTCTGCTAAGAGAATATCCATAGCCATTATGTAAGGGAGCACCTTCAATTCCAATTCCTTTTCATGTAGCCCAATCAACATTGTTTCCTTCTTGGCACACATTTCATATATTCAACCAAATTTGAAGCTACTAGTTCAACTTCTCATCATAAGAACGTAATGTGGAAATGATCCTTTATAATTGAAGACTCCAACTGCTATTTGTTATAATTATCTAACCTTCAATATATGTAAGATACACAAAAAATATATCTCATCAAACTATGATGCACACAAACCATTTCTAGGTGGACCTTGTGTAATATCCCTCCATTGTTACAATATCATTTTCACTAAGATTGAATTGTATTGGGTAGCATGGTGGAAAAGGCCATGAAAAATATTATGTAAATGAATATTCAATAATAAATAATAAGTGGGACCTATGTACTTGGAAACAAGAACATCTAAGAATGAGACTCCTACCAAATAAAATCCCATGGGTGAATGGGAATGGATAATTCTTTTATGATAAGAATTCTATATTGAATTCTAGATAAACCTAATGAATGGGAGATAAATATTCATTAAGGTAATAAGCTAGAGATAGATGCTAAGCTTGGAAAAACATAAAATAATTTCGCGAGAGAAAGTCGAGCTTTTATGGGAAACACCTAGGCAGGTGGATAAGAATATCCACAAAAGTGGGACACTGCTAAAACGAGATTTTTTCATGAAATACAAGTATTTGATACTTGAGAAGGGGATCAATGGTACTTTATTCCAGGCAAGGAGTTCTCATCTCGGGGGTAAACTGACGAAAATAGTTCGAGGTTGGGTGGTGAGTAGGTGTGAACTTCCAAGCACTCCATTGATGATTTCATTTTATTATGATGCTTTGTGACTTTATTCTAACTTATTATTTATTTTATGTGTATGCTGAAATATTTGAATTATGTGTTGCATTAAGATTTCTATGGTGTATTAGGTATATCAATTTTTGGGAGTAACAACAAAATTGTATATAGTAGAATGTTGCCTTATTTTATGTGTATGTAGAAAAGTAGTGGTTGTCGTAGGAAGCAATCTATTCTAAATTAATTATTGATGACAGGGACTTTCAATTGGAGGAAAATCATTCTTTTCAAGTTAATTCAGAAGGTTATTGTTAGATACTCTAGTTAATCAATATTTAAGTAATTATATAATCTACCCTACCATAAGTAGATTATATTGTTTAACAGTCGGAGTCCCATGCACAAATAATTGTGGTCAAAGAGTTTTTGTTTTTTAAATACAATTTTTTTGTTCTTGAAGGATCAATAAAGCATAGACAAAGCCATTCCATTTGAGTTTCTCCTAAAGTGGGTTTCTAAGTATGTGCATTAAATCGCATGGGTTTCTCAAGGGTAAAATATGTACATTAAATTGCATGGTTGTTTGTTTACATTCTATTATTTTTCTGTAAATAGATAGGAGTAAGCACATCTACTAGATTATAAATCGATAATTGAAAAAAAGTAGTTGAGCATAGGTTGTGACAAACCTCTAGCAGGATACTTGCTACATTTTACATATTGTATTAAAACACAATTAACACTAGCACAACAATAGAAAGTACACTTCATGCAGACAAAATGGAGTATGACAATATCATTAAAGAGACTGAAACTTTTGGCCATGAGACAAAGGGAAAATTTTCTCCAAATTACATTAGGGAGATTCTTCACGTATGAAAATCAAATTAATGGTGGAAGGAGTATATTTCCTCCCCCATATTCACTAAACCTAAACCATGCAACCTTATTGCAATATAGTGTGATGATATTGAGCATGCAAGATATGATTTAGGAGGAATCAGTCTCAAAATGTTTGAATGACGTTGCAAAATTCAATATTGGATATCATCCAAAGATTGGTTGGTTAAGTCTCTCATCCTTCAATGTGGATGTGAAAAGATAGTTCACCTCCATGTTGATGTGAGTTCACATAATTAATGCAGAGTTGGGTTTACAAAGCTTATACGTATTAAAAACTAAAAAATAAATTAAAAAACACAGATGTTGGAAGTGCAATTTGGAAGCAAATTAGAGTTGAGAAGTGAGGAGGCTGCAAGGCAGAGTTTCAAGGTAGAGGTCACTTTAGAAAGTATGAAAATTAGTGGAAGGAAAAACAATGGAAAAACAAAGAATGTCCAAAGAATGTCCATGGAAGAAAAACTACCATAATCATTAGCACCAACTTAAAAAAAAAGTTTTCTTAACTGACATGCAAATACTATAAAAGATTTCTTATATGTACTGAGTCAATATCAAACCCATGTAAGAACAGATTGAGGTATAGAGTTAATTAGATCCGGAATAAATATTTAGATGGATTTCTTTTAGATGCATATGTGGAAGAATTAATGGAAAGGGTTTGACTCCCTAAGATGGATTGGAACTAGTGACTCGCACTGTATACATATAATAAGTACACAAATCCAATAGTAGTTAATGCAAATGCTACACGTAACATTAAATCCTTTGATAAAAAAATGACGTCACTCCATGGATACGCTAACCATTGCTGCTATTCACTAGAATTTGAGAAGGAGAAATAACCATAACTCATTCATTTTATTCCTCAAAATTTGAGAAGGAAACATGAATAATCCATCCATTTTATTCATCACAATTCGGAAAGGAATTAGAAACCATTATCAAAGTTAGAGTGGATCTGGATAAACTTATAAAAATATATTCAAAATAGCATGACCAATTCATATTATGTTCTTCCGTAGTCAGATAACTCCAAGTATTCAAAATTGACATGGTGTGCACATAATATGTATATATAGGTTACCTATACAACAAATGATATCACACTGAAATGGTGCAAGATCTTGCTCATCATATAAATAACTAACTCAGTCAGAACTCTTCATATAATGTAAAGTCAAGGTTAAGTAGCCGAATAACTTGTACAGAGAATAACTGGAACAAGACTCCCTAAATGGAATAGAACATAGCCTTGTAGCCATATATCAAAACCGAACCCATAAACCGGAGTCAGTCCTTCTCTTAAGAGAAAAGCCGAAGAATAAGTGAATATGAAAAAACGACTCCACCTATATAATCATGGGAAAATATATACATAAACGCTCAAGGATGTGTGTATGGTCGGAAAAAAAAAATCTAATAGTTCACGAGTCCAAAAATAACAGAAAAGAAACCACACCCCAAAGGTGACGGAGGTGAGCATCATGACATTGAAAGAAATCCAATCATTCTTTCATGATAGTCATGATCAACCTAGGTAAAAAAATTATGTACGTCTTGGATAGAAGAAGTAGGGACTAAAGCCAGTAAAGGAACTACCAGGTGTCCCCTATCAATGCACCAAACAATATGATATTAACAGAAAGGAAAACCACATAGAACCTAGCTAGTTCTTTCTTGTGTAAAGGAACGTTTTCTCTGAAGACTAACCGGAAATCAAAAGATGCATACCTTGTGATGAGGAAACTTCATTCGTGAGACAATATGCTGACTACAACAACTAGGAAGCAATGAAGAATAGATGAATCAATGGAAACCTTGTGAGTTGAATACGCGTGTTGTTTCTTTCGCTAAAAGCGAAGGAAAATCAAAGGAACAAGGAAAGCCATTAAATTGTGAAGTGATATGATTAAATAAGAAAATAATTATGCATTGAAATGAATAACAACAGAAGATAAATGAGAATGGACTAACACATCATAGCACCCTAAGAAAAGAGTTATTCAGATCCAAAAACATAGGTAAAACTATTAGTCGATGTAAAAATGATAATTATACCTTGCAAGATAGCTCCACATTAGTATTCCAGGTGCCAAACCTCTGCGCAATCACCAATCCAAGCATCGTGAACCAGATATAGCGAGGAAGAGCCGAGCAAATGGCAAAAAAGGTAGAGGAAGGAGGATTAAGTGACAAATAGAGGTTAGGGTTTGGGGTTGAAATATCAACCATCCAAATTCCACTTTACCTATGTGTCATGAATTAGTGAGCTCCTGACAGGCCATGTGAACACCTCAGGCTCTCGGGTAGGTGTCAAGGAATGAGCCACTAACTAGTTCGAGGTGATCAAATCAAGAAGAGGTTTACCATGGGGCGGTGTGCATAATTAAATCGTGAGGCCACAAATTTAACCATAGGCTAGTAGTAGAATTAATTCCCAAGTGATGCGTAGAAATGAAAATGACATATAAGTAATAACCAACATGAAATAAAAATTTTATATAATCAACAAGATATAGGGTTAGTATGCATCCCCAAATCAAACACGAGAGTATTCACTACCATTAGTTAACCAAGTCCCCAAGAGGGTAAGAGGGATATGAAGTTTGAAGATATAAATTAAGCGTAAAACCGATAGTTAATAATGAGTGTAGTGGAGAAAAATTGTAAAACTACTGCTTAAGGGAACTATGTGAGAAATCAACTTGATGGTAGAACCCCTACACTATCCCTTTACAAGTATAAACTCGATAACATTAAGTAGTGTTCAATAGGGATTAACCGTTAGAGTGGGAAAGAAAAAAAATCTTTGTAGAAAAATGGTGCATGACAAGTGGTATCAGAGATTAGGCTCCACCCTTAGACCTAATGGGTGCTATCATAAGACCGCATGAGAAAGACCCTTTACAAAAAATTTCATGAGTAGGTATACATAGAAGTCAAGGAAGTTGGATTTCTTAAGAAGTTGAGATAATGCTTAACAAGCAAGAATGCCAATTTTTTATGTTGGGAAACCAATAAATAGGTTATGGGAAAAATTGTAGCAACCAATAGAATTGAGTACAATGTAATAGTCTCGGCACGAAATTTAGTAGTATAGAAGGTGTCGTATACGAGACCAAGAAAATTGGAAACATGAACTATTGATAAAATTGACCCACCTAAACTTCTGATAAAAAATCTCTAAAGTAGATGGTTATACAACTTGTGCTACAATATTGTATTAAAATAGAAGGCATACAAATTTGTATTCCATTATTCCAGCAAAAGATGGAGCCTATATGCTCTAATGTCACTACTATAGTACATCAAGAAAATGAAAACTGAAGTATATAAGGGGGCGAATTAGGGCATTGTTATAGGACAATATTGTATGGAACATGTATTCATTTATTAAGAGGGTTCTTGGGCACTTTCTAACTCTCCACATTTCCTTAAAGTATCTTACATTATTTTCTATAGGGATAATACATTTACCATAATCACTAAAGAATATATCTTCCATTATCATTAATCTTATTGTGCTATATCCGAAACATCATAAATGTCACCTGTGAACATCTCAAGTAGGAGACAATCTAACTAAGTGTTCGATCACATGATTGATCTGTTGAATTTTCATAGGTACTTACAACATATGATGGTAGGTGAAATGACTAGGTTTTCGATCACAAAGGATATTTGAGTTAAGTAGACATGATGAGCCCATGGGTATTTAGTAATTGAAGACTGTATGATCAGTAGTGTAGTTTTTATTGTAGATAACTTATTTAACAATATAATATTTTGTCCTCTATGATTTAATAATAATAAAAAAATGTTGGGAAATAATACTACAACTAAAACAACAAATGTGGGCAGAATTAGTCTTCCAAAGGAAAGTTACAACATAGTTCATTATTTCTATTTCGGAAAGACAACCTATGGTGTGACCATCACTATGTTAGCAACGCACGACTGAGTAACAACACAAATAGTTGTGTGGAACTATTTCCTTTGAAAATTATGTTTTAGTTCTTCGAAGTCTTATTAAAATTAGTAGTGGACAATGAGTCATTAAGAGATAGATCTATGAGAAATCTTGGATGAGTAAGGATTAAAAAGTAAAATAGGATAGGAAACGCATACCTAAACCTTAGTCTAAAATAGATGAAGTTCATGGAGCCTATGTAGAGGGCAACCAACACTAAATACATGACTAAGGAGTAACAAGGGTTTCATTCAAGTTGAATCTCAACTTATAACTAAATACCAAATTATAATTCCTTTGAAGTACTATAAAATATACAACTCTAGAGGCCATAGTTTATTAAACAATGGATATTTTCAGTTTGTGTTCTAAAAAGTAGTAAAAAGACTCGTAAGTAATAGAGGTTGGGATCCAAGTTCTATAATAAATAACTATGGAAAAATACTTCTATAAACATAATATCGTAACCATGGAAATGGACTAATTAATAGAAACCTTAGAATGAGGTGGATGAACGTGTATGTGAAAGATTTGGTAAAGATGGGTTATATACCCAAAGAAAATAGGATTACCCTAAGAAATTTGAAAAAGCTAGTTCTCAAGAAAGTACACAATTATCAAGCTACAAGAAGATAATATAGAATTAATACAAAAATATTAGCTTGATACTGAAGTAAATACATGTATTACTGCACAAATCATGAAACACAAACCTTAAATTGGGAATGAACTTGAAGAAAAATACTATAAAATTTGGTGGAATTAGATTTTTTTGGGACATCCGATACAAAATTTCCAAGATGAGGAGATTATTAAAGAAAAAATGATTCAGAAGTGGTACACTTCATAACCATTTATGGAGAGTGTTGCTAGAAGGAGGGCTTGAACCACCAACCTTGTTGTTAATAGCCACACACTCTCACCAACTGAGTTATTGTAGCTTGAAGGAAAATATCATTGTATAAACTAGAAGAGTAAACGAGATATCTTTGGAGTAACCTATCCCAATAGGCCGAAGAGTACAATTAAATATAGGAAGGAAATATCCATACTCACCCTTTCTAGTAAATAAAAATGTATGAATAGGAGGATGACGAGGTTTGAAATCGAAAACAACAATGATATTAAAGGATGGCATAATGAAATATATATCCATGTAAAAGTAAATTGCTTCAGGGATGCACCCAAGGCAAACAACTTTTATAATTAATCATGAAGAACATACATATGAGTATACTCTTAAGTATTTAGGTCTGTAATAACCTTATGCTTTCATTGGGGCATGGAATTGGTATAATGGAATGATATGGAATTATGTAACTCATAATTGTACTCACCTTAACTAGGACTACTTTGAGACAAACATATGTAGAAGTAAATTATCTTACACTAAAGTACACATAATAAAGGCACTCAAACTAAAAGATAATGGACCCGCAATATAAAAATGGGTAGATATAAATAGTTCGGTGAGTACTATGACTCCTATGTAAGTAAAAGAGTACCTACTCCCCAATAGATCACATCGATGGAATTGGATATTGCCCAAAATAAAAGTAAACAATTAATAGGAATTGTTATGAAATTATTGCACAAGCGGACTCAAAGAAGGATTTCAAGTTTTTAACATTTAGTAAACATGTACAAGTCATTTTATTTGAAGCATTGAAATCTGATAATTAAAGTGTCCAAGATGCTTGGAGTGATATTGTTGTAAATGACAGATGAGATTTTGAAAAGGAATTGGAACTCACTACAAGGAAGCCAATAGTTGAATTGGTGATTCCCTTAAGGAAGATAAAAATAAATTCAGAGGATTTCAATTGTAACACATTGGGAGGCATGTGTTGCTGAGGTGAGCATGAGAAATTACAGAAGGTGGAAATAATGGATGCACCAATGATATTGCACTCATATTATGTGACAAACATTTCCTTGATCGTGGTTGGTGTTTATGTGAGTGATATGAAAAGTAATATACAATTTCATAAGTTGAAGTTTATAACTTAATAATATTTATGTTAAAAGATAGAATCATGAG
Organism: Pinus taeda; assembly: GCA_000404065.3. Taxonomy (NCBI): domain Eukaryota; kingdom Viridiplantae; phylum Streptophyta; class Pinopsida; order Pinales; family Pinaceae; genus Pinus; species Pinus taeda. Next base: position 45,429 of record APFE030901423.1, on the reverse strand, counting down.
ATCTAATGTAATAATATGTTGATTAGTGTTGATCTTATTAGATACTTGAAGAAGTATGTTGAGTGCAGATGGAAATTACAAAGTTTATATTCAAAAAATAGACAGATGTGTTGGAAAAGGAACAAATGCAAGATTAGGTGTGCATCCTAGTAAGTGATCACATCAAACGAAATGGAACAATGATGATACTAAGGCTGGCATACGGGAAGAAGCGATCTCTCAATATTAAGAAGAGATGAGAGTTCTAAGTTTTCCAGTTTTTTTGTTGTTTGTAATGTTTTCATATATTATCACTAAAGAAGTAGGAACATGATATTTTCCATCTAATTTATTAGAAAATGTTTCACGTAAAGTCGAGGAAGGCTTTACAATAGAACCTTTTGTATTCTAGACCCGAAGAAGGTATGGCTCTAGAATCGAGTTGTTGTTCAGGATAAAATGCAATGAGAGTAATTATCCTTGAAGAATATACACCAAAATAAGGCAAGGAAAAGAGGACTGGTTAGCCAGCAAGGGTCCAGGAAAAAGAAACTAGATGTCAAACACCGAGGATGATGTTCATAAAAAGGAGAGGAGAATGTAATACCCCTCCATTATTAGAATATCGTTTAGGTAAGATTATATTGTATTGGGTAGAATGGCGGAAAAATTCTCGAAAAATATTATGTAAATGAATATTCAATAATAAATAATAAGTGGGACCTATGTACTTGGAAATAAGAACACCTAGGAATGAAACTCCTGCCAAATAAAATCCCATGGGTGAATGGGAATGCATAATTATTTCATGATAAGAATTATATATCGAATTGTAGATAAATTTAATGGATGGGAGATAAATATCAATTAATTTTATTAGCTAGAGATAGATGCTAAGCTTGGAAAAAACATAAAAGCATCATGGGAGAGAAATGCGAGCTTTTATGGGAAAAGCCTAGGCAATTGGATAAGAATATCCACAAATGTGGGACACCACTAAAATGAATTTTTATAAAGAAATAAAAGTATTTAATACTTGAGAAGTGGATCAATGGGTAGTTGATTCTTGGCAAGGAGTTCTCATCTCGGGGGTGAACTGAAGAAAACTGTTCTAGGTTGGGTGGTGAGCAGGTGTGAACTTCCAAGCAATCTACTCATGATTTTATTTTATTATGATGCTCTATGAATTTATTCTGACTTAATAGTATTTTATGTGTATGCTGAAATATTTAATGTTATGTGTTGTATTAAGACTTGTATGGTGTATTATGTATATCAATTGTTGGGAGTAACAATAAAATTGTATATTGTAGAATGTTGCCCTATTTTACATGTATGCTGAAACGTTGTGGCTGTCATAGGGAAACAGATAGTTTTAAATTAATTATTAACGATAGGAACTTTCAGTTGGAGGAAAACCACTCTTTTCAAGTTAATTCGATAGATTATTATTAGATACTCTAGTTACTGAATATTTGAGTAATTGTAGAATCTATCCTACCATAAGTAGATTAGATTGTTTAATAGCTGGAGTTCCACGCAAAAATAATTATGTTTGGATAGTTCTTTTTTTTTAAATACAAAATTTATGTTCTCAAAGAATCAATAAATCATAAACAAAACCATTCCATTGTTGGAGATCTTCTAAAGTGGGTTTCTAAATCTGTGCATTAAATCACATGAGTTTCCCTAGGGTAAAATATGCACATTAAATTGCATGGTTGTTTGTTGACATTATGCTATTTTTCTGTAAATAGATAGCAATAAGCACATATACAACATTATAAATCGATAACTCAAAAAATGTAGTTGAACATATGTTGTGGCAAACTTTTAGCAAGATACCTGCTACAATTCATAGATTGTATTAAAACACAATTAACGATAGCACAACAATAGAAAATAAACTTCATGCAGACAAATGGAGTATGGCAGTATCATTAAAGAGACTAAAACTTTTGGCCATGTGATAAAGGAAAAAAATTCTCTAGATTACATTAAGCACAATTCTTCACATATGAAAATCAAATTAATGGTGGAGGGAGTATATTTCCTCCCCCATTTTCACTAAACCCAAACCATGCAACCTTAGTGAAACATAGTGGGATGATATTGAGCATAAAATAGAGGATTTATGAGGAATCAGTTTGGAAAGATTTCAATGATGTTGCAAATACAATATTGGGGATCATCCAATGATTGCTTGGTTAAATCTCTCATCCTTCAACATGGATGTGAAAAGTTAGTACACCCCCATGTTGAAGTGAGTTCACCTAATTAATGCAGAGTTGGGTTTGCAAAGCTTAAATGCATTAAAAAATTAAAGGAGAGAAAGAAACATAGATGTTGGAAGAGAAATGTGGAATCAAATTAGAGTTGATAAGTGAGGAGGTTGCAAGGTAGAGTTGCAAGCTAAAGGTGACTTTAAAATGTATGAAAAATAGCAGAAGGAAAAACAATGGCAAAACAAAGAATTACCATGGAAGGGAAACTACCATAAGCATTAGTAGCAACTTATCAAAAATGATTTCTTAACTGACATCTAAATACTATAAAAGGTTTCATAGATGTAATGAGTCAATAACAAACCCACGTAAGAAAACATTGATGCATAGAGTTAATTATATTTTGAACAATATTTAGATGGATTTCTTTTATACGCATATGTGGGTGAACTAATGGAAAGCGTATGACTCCCAAAGATGGACTAGAACTAGTGACTTGTACTGTATACATATAATAAGTAGCGAAATTCCCTAGTACCTAATGAAGATGTTACAAGTAACAATTGTTATTATTCAATAGAATATGAGAAGGAGAAATAACAATACCTCATTCATTTTATTTCTCAGAATTTGAGAAGGAAGCATGAATCATAATCCATTCATTTTATTCATCAGAATTCAAAAAGGAATTATAAAATATTAACAAAGCTGGAGTCCATCTCGACAATAAACAGAAAAGGAAGCAGAAACTAGAAATTGAAAAATTTAAAGTCAGTATTTTACAATCCTTTAAAAAGAAATCATAGCAATGAATGTTTCCAAATAAGAAATAAAACTTATAAAAATATATTCATAATAGCATGACCGATTCATATTATGCTCTTCCACAATAAATTAATTGCTAGTATTCAAAATTTACATGGCCTATGCATAATATTTATATATAGGTTACCTATACAACAAATGATATCATGCTGAAATGGTGCAAGATCATGCTCATCATCTAAATAACTAACTCAATGATAAATCTTCATATAATATAAACTCAAGGCTAGGTAGCCAAAGACCTTGCATTGGGAATAACTGGAGTAAGAATCCTTAACGGGAACAAAACAAAACCCTACAGCCATATATCAAAATCAAACCTATAAATTGGAGTCAGTCCTTCTCTAAAGAGAAAAGTCAGATAAGTGAATACAAACAAGAAATTCCACCTGTATAATCATGGGAAAATATATACATAAACGATTGAGGATGTGTGTATTGTAGGAAAACTCTAGTAGTTCACCAGTCCAAAGATAACATAAAAGAAACCCCACCCCAATGGTGACTGGGGCACACATCACAACATTAAAGGAAATCCAGTCATTATGTCACGATAGTCATGATCAACTTAGGTAAAAAAAATATGTACGTTTGGAAGAGAAGGCATAGGGACTAAATATAGTAAATGAATTATCATGCATCCCCTATCACCACACCAAAGAGTAGTAACAAAGGAAAACCACCTAGAACCTAACTAGTTCCTTCATGTGTAAAGGAACGTTTTCACTCAACTCTAACTGGAAATCAAAAGATGTATACCTTGTGATGAGGAAAATTCAATCGTCAGACAATATGACAACTACAGCAACTGTGAACCAATGAATAACATATGAATCAAAGGAAACCTTGTGAGCCGAATATGCCTAACGTTTCTTTTGTTAAAAGAAAAGGAAAATCAAAGGTATCAAGAAAAAATTAAACAGTGAAGGGATATGATTAAATAATCCAATAATTAAGCACTAAAATGAATAGCAAAAGAAGATAAACCATAATGGACTAACACATCATAATTCCCTAGGAAGAGTTATTAAGAGCCAAAAACAAAGGTAAAACTCTCAGTCGAGGTAAAAATGATAATTATACCTTGCAAGGGAGCTCTACAATAGTATTCTAGGTGCCAAACCTCTACGCAATCACCAACCCAAGCACCATGAACCAGGCAGAGTGAGGAGGAGACGAGAAAATGGCAGAAAAGATGGAAGGAGGATTAAGTGACAAATAGAGGTTAGGGTTTAGGGCCCAATATCAACCATCCAAATTCCATGTTACCTCTCTGCCGTGAATTAATGATCTCCTGACAGGCCATGTGAATGCCTCAGGCTCTTGGGTAGGTGTCAAGGAATGAGCCACTTACCAGTTTAAGGAGATCAAATCAACAACAGGCGTACCCCAGGGTTGTGTGCATAATTAAATCATTAGGCCACAAATTTAACCATTGGCCAATACCATAATTAATTCGCTAGTGATGGGTAGAAATGAAAATGACATATAAGGAATAACCAACATGAAATAAAAATTGGATATAATCAACAAGACAGAGGGTTAGTATGTGTGCCCAAATCATACACAAGAGTTTTCACTACCATTACTTTACCAAGTCCCCAAGAGGGTAAGAGGGTTATGAATTTAGAAGATAGAAATTAACCGTAAAAGCGAAAGTAGATAATTAACTTAGTGAAGCAAAATTGTATATGTGTTGCATAAGTGAACTAGGTGAGAAAACTTCTTGATGGTGGAACCCCTTCACTAACACTTTACAAGTATAAACTGGCTAATATTAAGTAGTGCTTAATAGAGATTAACGGTTAAAGTGGGAAAGAAAAAAAAATATTTGTAGAAGAGAGGTGCATGACACCTTAATAGTTAGAAGATTGTCTATAAAACCATGTGATTCACCATACTCGAGCTGGAGAATTTTGTGTTTTTGGCACACGTTATAGACAACCAAATCTAGCCCACCATACTAATTAAGAGGGGAGGTATCCATAGATAATCGATGTGTATCTATAGGTATTCCATTCTTGGTGGGAAATTTGTGCACTACTCCATTCCCCATGGAAAAGATGGATATGTGGGGCCCAATGACACACATCCACATCCACATCCTTCATGCAGATTTTAGTCTACTAACCATTTTTCTCCTCCCCTCTGCTACTCTTGGCTACCTCTGTGTCAATACAAATTATTTCTTTGGTTTGATTCTCATTTGTAATGACAATCTCATGGGCCTCCACTATCTAGGCCTCAATTTAAATGGGCTCCATTGTACCTTGCCATTGTAGCTATGAAAAAAAGTCAGTCTATAATACACCTTCGCCCCGCACTTTAAATTTCTTGTTTAGTTGAGACTACATCTCCCACACAACATTCCTAGCCTTAATTTTGATAAATGGTAATGGTTCTCTCTTGTATCCTTGTGTCAAACTACTTTATGAGAAATCATAACATTCATCCAACTTTGCCACATCAAATTATTTACATCCCACATCATGAGAACCTATGAAATGATTATAAATCATTGAGGTAAGGACGATTTGGGAAATCTATTAAAAATATTTCTTTGTCAATGTACAACTTCTTATCTATAATTTTGGACCATGGAACTAGATGCTTATGATTTTTCCACATGAAAACCAAAAAAGAAATTTCTCCCCTTGTTGGGGCAATGAAACTCTTGACTCTCACCTCCTGTACCAGAAGGAAGCCATTGACAACATTTTCATTATTACAATAGGGGATATAATCTATCATCAGTAGTGAACACAAGTAGATTATGCTTCAAATATTATATTCACTTGGGAACTAGTATAAAAAATAGTATCAACTTTCATATGGTTAATAATCACCCTTATATGACAAAAATCACTTCTTCTACTTTCGGTAGTAGGAGATGGAATAAAAGAACTAGAACTAACATGAGAAAATGTTTTACCTTGCACTCCTATAGCTAGTTTCATCGTTTGAATTCTACCCCAAATCTTGTTGCATTGTTGCAACATTATTTTGTTTTTCTTTCCCTCAAAATGTCTTAGGCCTTAGTTGATGATGCAATTTATAATAGTGAGCATCATTATTGCCTTCCTTTTTACAATGAGAGCATGTCAGCTTTTCCTCTTCTTTATTGACAATAGAAGTCCTCTTTCTTTTCCTCTTTCCTTTAAAGATTCCTTTAGCGAACGTACATGGTTGCGTCTTTGCAAAGTCACTCTGCACACTCTTTCCCCTAGACTTGAGATGAGTAGCTTGGACACATACTTCATCCAAATTAGTGGGATTTTATAAAAGAAGAGTATGGAAAAGATAACTATGCAATGCACCAATGTATTTTAAAAGCATCTATGGAGAATCTAATTGAATATTTAAAGCCAATGCTCCATTTCTAAATTCTTCAATAAAATTACGTACAATTTCTCCTTTTCCTTGTCTCAAATTTTCTAATTCCATGATTTCTTTATGAGTATAAGCTAATGAATCAAATTTCTTCTTTAATGCATTAGTGAATTCCGATGATGAAGAAAGGAGCTTACCATTTTTTTTGCTACCTTGTGAAAGTTTACTTCCCCACCAAATCAACATTGTAACTTTAAGCCGAAGAGAGGCCAACTAAATATTTATGTGTTGTTCAATAAATTACTGAATACAACAATAAAATTATATAGGTCGAATCCAATTATTTAATCTTTCTCCATTAAGCTCACCATTATACAATGGTAATTAAAACTTAACATCAAACTTCAACGATGGATTCTTTGAAGCAATCTTCTTATGAGGAGATGAAAATGAAGAATTAGATGGAGAAGGAGGCAAAGAATGAGGAGAGTATGTTCTTGAAGCCTGAGGATAAAATAAAGGAAGAGGGGGTTAATCACCCTCATTATTTACTTGAATAGTGCCTTCTCCTTTCTGAAGTTCTCTTTGTTTATAGAGCTCTTCCACTTTCAAATAAAACATACTGGATGCTTTGAGAAAATCCAACATGGAGTTAAAATTATTCTCTCCTCTTGGTGAAGTCGTCTCTCCTCTTTGAGTGAAGATTCTTGAACCAACTTCAAGATTCTAAGATCCAAGTTAACCTTCTCTCTTCTTAAGATTAGACATTGTAATCATTCACACTCAAAACCAAAATCAAACGAGCTCATTTAGCTTTGATGCCAAGCTTGATCGGGATATTTTATTGCGAACATATGATTTATTGACTTAAACGAAATTTAAAATAGTAAACTTGACAAAAATGTATTAAAAATATTGTAATAGAAATAAATGATTACAAGATAAAATAGAAGAACACAATGAGATTGATAGCAAAGTTCACCCAATGTGGGTTACATCTCTGGATTTGCTTGCAATGGATTTGCCTCCTCAATTATGATGTAAAATGACTCAAATTGCATCGAATCCCCAATCTCTAAAGTTGGCTCTCTATTCTATAAATTTTCAAAAAGCCTAAAAGTACCCTTTACAAGAATATCTCCTTTCTTAAATCTCCAAAAGGCCACAAAATCTATGTATTATCACAAAAACAGTGATAATAATGCTACAATAATAAAGCACTCGACATTTTCTTACAACTATATCCCCTCTATGGTGCAGTGGAAAACTTTTTGTATATATAGTGTTGGGGGGTCCAGAACAACAGGGTCGAGCTCGCAGAGGTTGTAGCCCCTCCATTATAACAACATAATATAAGTAGAACTTTTTTCAACAATAGCTCAACAACATTGGGTTACATTAATACAATCCATTTTGGTTTGTTGTAACATATCCATATTATATACCAAATATAATAACTTGTTTGGCATATTTCAACCACCTATGTCATGGCCCAATCAATAAAAAACGTGTAATTGTGACATATTTTTGCTTGTGGGGTGGTCGCGAGGCCAAATCCGCATCCTTCCCCCATTTTTGCAATATGGTTACAACAAAAATTTAAATATAGAATCATGCCATTAAAATAACAAACAAACTTGTGGCTCATTGGTGGAGTTGTTGGCTTGTTCTATGTAGGTCAGGGGTTCAATCCCCAATGTGCCAATTGTTATGCCATTGACCCAAAACTACTTTTTTCATTTTGCGGTGACATGTGGAACCCTCCAATTCAGCCACGTATCACCGCCTTATTAGTCCATTGTTACACAATTTGTTTTTACCACGTCATCCTACATTGCCATGTGTCAATCACAGGGGTTGCCACATCATGTTGTCCTTGCTACCACATGTCACATCCAGATTTTGGTACGTGTCCCGGTATGTTTGAAATTTGTCCTACTAGTCAAAATCTTCAAAACACCATAACTTCTACGTACATACTTTGTTCGACGTCATTCAAATTATGCTGGAACGGACTTGTCGAGGTTTCTAACATGGAATTGTTTCCTCCAAATTTTTGGGACTTTTATTTTTAGGCCTTTCTAGATCATCTTAGATCATGTTTGGTGTTCTTGTTAACTTAACGAGATCTTTAATTTCTTTGGAAAGGTCGGAATTTTTTTTTTCTCTCTTAGTTTAGTTGGTACTAAGCCCTTTGTGGGTTATCTTATGTATTATGTGTGCTCTCTATAAAGGTGCAGCTTATGATTTTCCTATAGTTGGGATATATGGTGTTACATGAGGGATTATTACTCAATATGGTGTGGTTAAGAGCTTCCTTGAGAGGCTTCTAAGAAAGGAGGGGTCGGTCAACTATAAAACCACGAGTTCGGGTAGAAACTTGATAATCCATGGCAAAATATAACAAGTTCACTCTAGTGGAAATTGAAAAGATCATTTTAGACATGGAGGGGAAGTGTGTTTCAGTCATCATTTCATCCTAAAACAATATGCAGAGATGGGAACTCACAACTGGATTCCTGAAACTAGCAAACATGTTTCTCTAGACTTTCTGTATGCAATCTATCAACCTCCATTGGCATATCAAGACTCTCTTAGGAGAGGTTTAGTGGAGCTCTCAAAGAATCAAAGAGAACTACAAATTTGCATGATAAGGTTTTGCAAAAGATGCATAAATTAGATGACAAAGTCACAATTCTCGTTAAGAGGCTAGCTAACCTTCCCATGACTCCACTAGAATCCCATGCTAATTTGTCTCCTTCCGTTAAGGGAAACTCTCCTTTTAGTTTAGATGGAGTATAAATATGGGGTTTTTTATGTTGCTCACATACATGAGGCTATTTTTGGGGGATATAGTAAGACTCTACAAATCATAAGCTTACTAGTTTAGTATGGATTAAATTGTGTCAAGTGCACTGGATTAATACATTTCTTGACATACAATTTTGAGATTTTAAATTTATCATTAGGGAAAGTTGGAGGTCAAAAACAAGCCTAAAAACAGAAGATGTACTAAAAAATCAAATTTAAAGATGAAGATGTCATCCCCATGGGTAAATATTTTTGGTGGGAAATGAATTTTTACTATTTTTTATTGTATTTTTCACTTATCTTCGTATAGGTTTGTTCAAAGGTCCAATTTACACATTCGTTGGATGCATAATCAAATTCTACATCTAACGAGTACCACTCTACATACCTTTGGCCCACACTGAAAATGATTGAAAATACATGAAAATTGTGTCTCAAAACACAATTTTTTTAATGTATTTTAATTTGCCTTAGGTTTGAGGCTATTAAAAAATATGTAGAATAGGTACTCGTTGGATGTGGAATTTAATTTCCACATTCAACATGTGTATACACTTGACATTTGAGTAAATCTATAAAACAATAAGCTAAAAATACAATAAAAAATATTTTTTTTTTCCTTTAAAAATTAATCTGTGACTCCTATGTCACACCAATAGCAGTTGTTGTGTATTTTTTATTATCATCACATAAATGATTTCGCGCTTAAACTGAAAAAATTATAAATAAAATATTAATTTTTTTGTACATTAAGTTGGGGGACCGGCATTGACATGACATTACGCCAATCCTGCCCATTATAACCCAATACATACCAACCCCGTCCCTTTGACAAAGAGAGATAATCTCGAATTTAAACTTTTGATCTCGCAGGCATTTGAACCTTTGATCACACGACCATAACCAAATAAGTTGCACTTGTCCAGTTCAGTTCAGTTCAGTTCAATAATTCATTAAATACCTGTCCCGGCGCCATATCCATCCAGCTCCCCTTTTAGCTTAAAATCAATAGTTATTTGGCTTGATTCCCATCGCGCATTCGTCTGAACAATTTGCTCATATTACATTTGTTAGAGTACATTTAATCTCTACCAAATCCTTAGGTTTGGAGTAGACAGCGGAAACTTTTATAGCCTACATGTTGGCTGAGAGAAAGTCGCTCGTTTGTCCAATTACGAAGCATCGCTGGCAGATCCCAGTCACATCAAACCCAAACCTAGTGCCCAGTTAGTTTGGCCCTTAAGAAGTTTCTTAGTGGGTGAAAGAGAAAAGCGCTCATCTATTCGGCTACGCCAAATCCTATATCAACCAATACAACCTAGATTGCTCGACTCTATATAATCCGCTAGATTAACCCAGTGTATATTGCACACTTGAGATAGCAGATGTCTATAAGGCGACTTTTTGAAAGCCTTTTCGGTGGGTTTTTCCGGTCAAAATCCGACAGCAATTTATTCAAATCGTAAGTTTGATAGCTAGTTTCTGCGCAATCAAAGCGTCCCAGGGGTTTTTCAGGTTGCTGAATCCAAATATGCAGTTAAAAAACCATTTTAACTGCAACAAATCAGGATTTAACCTCAATTTCTTCAGCCGGATTTCGTCACCGGAATCTCCAAAAAATCGCATTATAGACAACTCCCTTGGGATATTACGTTTCCCGCAATGATGCTAGTTTTATTTTAAAGACACGGTATACAACTTCGATTACTCAACTCTATATAGTCGCCTGGATGCCTCCACTGTTTATACTCTCTAAATTAAACCGCATTTATCTCGGTTCTGTGTACCATACTTTTTACTCGAGTGCCTAGTTTATTCCATAACATGAATATTTAGGATTTTTGTAAATTTATGTTTTGGTGGTGAAATTTCAAAATGTTGGGTTGCCAATGATTTTTTATTTTCAAGTTATGAGTGTCAAATTTCAAGATCTTTAATACCTCTAAGTAATATATTTCCAAGTTATGAGTGTCAAATTTCAAGATCTTTAATACCCCTAAGTAAATATTAGATAGTACTAAATCTATTTCCACCATTAAAAATACATTTAAACATCCACACTATTTTTTAGCATCCAAACCATTCTTTAACTTAGTTATCCTTGACCATCCAAACAAATCCTTAACCTCGTTATCCTTTTTCTTTTTATGAGTGATTGTACTGTTGTTTAAGACGAGGTTTCGTTTACATTTCTCAGATAATCGTGTATCTTTATTGTCTACCTTTCTTTCTCCACTCCTCTTTAATTTGTTCCTTCAACACCACTCTGTCACTCAATAATTTTTAGGTCCGGCGTTGAATCGCTTATGTCACCTCGTTTTATAAACTCGAATACAGTCAATATCGATGATGTGCGTTGATAAAGGAAAGCCATACAAAGAACCATCCATACTCGTTTAGAGACTGATCAAACAAAACGAAGTACAAAGAACCGTCTATTCTCGTGAATAGATCGATCCATCAAAATGAAGGAGAAAAACAATTTGACTAAGCAGTGGAGATACACAGAGAAACCTTCTTTATGTAACCCTACAGTCCAAACAGAATACTTCGATTGCTACATTCATTACACATCTACATTAGGGAATCGGAATCAGTTGTGTTGACCTTTAATATACAACAAACTCTAACACACTCGACTATCGACAGGTTGCCCAAGTAATATAGATCTTCTACTCTTCGGAAAATATAGACCTATAACGCCAATAAAATATTGATCTGCAACTCTGCACAAAATTTATCTTTCTGCTGTATAGCCAGAGTCCCTCTCTCAGGGAAAAAGCAAACGCCCCGGATCCTAAATTTCTTAAAAAAAGATATGTCTGGGTGGGAAATTGTTAAAAACAATTGAATGGAAATCACAATAATATAATGCTCATGCAAATCACGCAAAACACTCGATGATTCGGATCTTGACGGATGCAAACCAAACATTTAGAGGGTGAAAATTCTGGAATATCAATAAACATTCTATATAAACTAGATAACAACCACACATCATTATTCTCTTTCATTACGCTGCAAACATCATATTTCTTTCAATCGACGAGCGACTGTCACATCTCGATCCAGAGAAAACGATTAAGAATTGTTGGAGAAATGCTAGATATTGGCGTTGACTGATGTACTAGATGTCCAAAACGAAATGATGTCCAAAAAGTTTATTGGGTCTAGACAAGTTTTATGAATTAGATGTAAAATAGTCTACTTAAGGGATTCTAGATCTGCCTGCGCTGGTTGAGGAGATTTGGCCTTGGTAAGATATTGGCCCACCGTGGGACTTCTATCCGACAAAACCTGATACCTACTGAAATAGCGGCAACTCCGCCGGTAAACTATTGAGATCCAGGCCTTCGAGGTCGGGATTCGTACTGGCCTTCCGTTTGATATTGTTACTCGCGTGACGGACAACTTCTTCCTCCTCGACCAGCCGGGTCTCCAGACTTCACGGCGGATAAGTTGGGCAGGACATCGTAGGTTTTCCCGTGGGTTAAGAAATCCTCCCGGAGTTGTCTATAATGCGACTTTTTGGAGATTCCGGTGACGGAATCCGGCGGAAGAAATAAGGTTAAATCTTGATTTTTAGCAGTTAAAATGGTTTTTTAACTGCATATTTGGATTCAGCACCTTGAAAAACCCCTGGGAGCCATTGATTGTGCAGAAACTAGCTATCAAACTTGGGATTCCAATGAATTGCTGCCGGATTTTGACCGGAAAAATCCGCCGTAAAGGCTTTCAAAAAGTCGCAATATAGACTACTGCAATCCTCCCACTCGAAAGACGGGCGCCAGAACGCGTTGGACACAACGGTTTTGATGCATTTTAGTGCGGGTTCTTGGCAGTTTAGGTCATTACGAGTTCTGAGGCCGTACCTGTGCGTAGCCTTGATTCGTTTCAGCAGAGCGAGGAATTCTTCGAAACTGTCGCCGTCTCTGCCCGTGCAGGGTCTCTTCGGAAAGGGATTGATGTCAGTGGGGCTCCACCTCCGGGTAACCAATAAATCCTATGCTATTGGGCCATTAATGCATAAGATTTACTGGTTGCCAGTACCTTATGCTTGTGTATGGCCTTTTTAATATGTATACCCATACATGGCCATCCTCTTTCCCGCAACTTTTACGGTTTCAATTTCAGCGGCTAGATAAATCGCTCTGACCCACACAGCGCCATAATTCGTACCTCTATCACATCAGTTAGTTAATGCAGTTTTAATCTCAATGCCATTGTTTACCATTTCAAACCTCACCGTTCCCTATTTCAAATTGGCAATGGCCCCCAATTTTTTTGAAATTAATTTATTTCGATTTCAAACTAGCGCGCAAATATTTTGTTATCCCTCCTCTGGTGTACATCATCTGGTTGGTGGATTAACTCCTGTTCATTTTCTCTCTCTTTCTCATGATGTTGTTTATGTTTGAGATAATTTGGTGGAGAAAAGTAATCGAAAAGAATGAAATACAAAGACACCCTTTACCAGGCCACCCTTTACCAGGCCAGAGTCTGTAGACCCAGAGATTGAATGGCGAATATGACATCTCAAACTACCTGCTCGGACGCAACCCAACTAGGGTGATGCAACCTACACCGACACCATTACCATAATCATAAAATATACCTATACATAACATGGCATAATAACATGAAATAAAAACCATAAAAGATAAACCATGGGAATGCATAAAATAAGTTTCAAATACTTATATGTTAAAATATGTCGATCAAACTATGGAATTTGGGATAACATTATTTTTAGCAAACATCAATACAAGGTCATGGTTGGGCTTCACTATCAAAATATACAACTATGATCTTGCAAAGTTTCCTTGGGCGAGAAAAAAAAGAGCTTGAGCTCCTTACAAGAATTTTTAAAAGACACAACCCCCATCATATAGTTAAATAACATTGCAAGTATATGAAACTCTTACATCCATATGAACATTAATCCCTCCCCAAGAACTCATGTTCCAAGACATGCTCACATATGAATAGTTATGGAACAAAATGCAACAGAGAGAATATTATGACTTGCTTCCTATCCACTACCCCAAAATAAGGAAAAGGGAAAAACAAAGAAAGCAATTCCCTTCAAAAGTAGAGGCCCTTTGAGAGGCCATAAATTAAGAGAAAAGGCTTAAAGCCAAGGTCCTTGAAAGGAAAATATTTCAAGCCAAAATGAGAATAGAACAACAAAGGTTGGTCGAGACCAAAGCCTTCATTATTGATGAAGTAACTCTTCATGATGATGAATGAAAAACATAGACAAATGTATATAACCTTCCAAGATTCATACTTGATACAAATGCTCAACTATGAACACATTCATTATATGTAAGCATAGTTTTGTTTGTAAGTTAAGGTCCCACCTACAATGTTCATGTTGGCTCCCAATTTTTATATACACACATATATTATTGCACACATATGAAAGCAAACCTTTGTATGTGTGTGACTTTTGTAATTGTAGGGTCCAAAGATTTCCTTAAAGAGTGCTCTGGAATGCATCTCTTACACTTGCCCTTAAAACCCCAGTTCTTTCACTTGGCTTGGTGCCACAACAAGGGAACGAGGTATCGAAGTAAGGAACAGTGATCTCTTCTTTCCCGATGGGCTTGGAAACATCTATAAACATGGCATTTTCGACTGCGAGCTAGCTCAAGTTCCGCACGCATGAACCATTAATGAGGGACAGGAACAGCCAGTCTGGTATATTTCATTTCTCGGAGACCAAGTCCAGCTTCCGTTATTTTGGATTTTGAAGCAAAAGTCTCTACGCCTTCATCCAATGAGTTCAGTTTTACAATTTCCCGAACACAATTAACATCCACTTGGAAAATTTCATTTTTTACTTCTTGGCCAGCGAGGATTTGATTGTCCGTCTTAAATAGATCTATGGCAGAAACCTAAAGGTTGTTGGCCGTAGAAGAATAGAATAAAGTATAAAGTTGACGGAGTAATCTCTTCGATTTCCTGGAAGCACAGACTACCACAGTCACAAGATCTCACTGAGATGCGGTGTTCATTTTACGTCTGTTGTCCATTTGAAACATGGCCATGGAAACGCTCTTATAAGCAACTGCGACGGTGTTGTTTACCAGCAAGAGCTGCTCGGTCCTTATTTCTTGGGTGGCGTAGAGTCCTCGGCAGCGGGTGTCTTCGGTCGTCTCGATCTCCACAAAACCCATGAAATCGGTCACTCTCGGAGAAGATGCGCGTCCGAGCAGGTAGTCTGAGATGTCATATTCGCCATTCAATCTCTGGGTCTACAGACTCTGGCCTAGTAAAGGGTATCTTTGTATTTCATTCGTTTCGATTACTTTTCTCCACCAAATTATCTCAAACATAAACAACATCATGAGAAAGAGAGAGAAAATGAACAGGATTTAATCCACCAACCAGATGATGTAGACTATTTCAGCAAGACACAGAAAATTCCGCTGGGGGAGTGCTTGATAAAACTTCTGGATATGGACTGGCTCAGCTCCTAGGCCAGGCTGCTATATGAGTGGATACTAGAGGAGGGATAACAAAATATTTGCGCGCCAGTTTGAAATAGAAATAAATTAATTTCAAAAAAATTGGGCGCCATTGCCAATTTGAAATAGTGAACAGGGAGGTTTGAAATGGTAAACAATGGCATTGAGATTAAAACTGCATTAACTAACTAATGTGATAGAGGTACAAATTATAGCGCTGTGTGGGTCAGAGCGATTTAGCTAGTCGCTGAAGTTGAAACCGTAAACGTTGCCGAAAAGACGATGGCCATGTATGGGTATGCATATTAAGAAGGCCATACACCAAGCATAAGGTACTGGCAACCAGTAAATCTTATGCATTAATGGCCCAATAGCATAGGATTTATTGGTTTCCTAAAAAGACTATGGCCATGTATGGGTATGCATATTAAGAAGGCCATACACCAAGCATAAGGTACTGGCAACCAGTAAATCTTATGCATTAATGGCCCAATAGCATAGGATTTATTGGTCAACCAATAAATCCTATGCTATTGGGCCATTAATGCATAAGATTTATTGGTTGCCAGTACCTTATGCTTGGTGTATGGCCTTCTTAATATGCATACCCATACATGGCCATCATCTTTCCAACAACGTTTACGGTTTCAACTTCAGCGGCTAAATAAATCGCTCTGACCCACACAGCGCCATAATTCGTACCTCTATCACATCAGTTAGTTAATGCAGTTTTAATCTCAATGCCATTGTTTACCATTTCAAACCTCACCGTTCGCTATTTCAAATTGGCAATGGCGCCCAATTTTTTTGAAATTAATTTATTTTGATTTCAAACTGGCGCGCAAATATTTTGTTATCCCTTCTCTGGTATCCGCTCATATAGCAGCCTGGCCTAGGAGCTGAGCCAGTCCATACCCAGAAGTTTTATCAGGCACTCCCCCAGCGGAATTTTCTGTGTCTTGCTGAAATAGTCTACATCATCTGGTTGGTGGATTAACTCCTGTTCATTTTCTCTCTCTTTCTCATGATGTTGTTTATGTTTGAGATAATTTGGTGGAGAAAAGTAATCGAAACGAATGAAATACAAAGACACCCTTTACCAGGCCAGAGTCTGTAGACCCAGAGATTGAATGGCGAATATGACATCTCAGACTACCTGCTCTGACGCGCATCTTCTCCTCCGAGAATGACCGATTTCATGGGTTCTGTGGAGATCAAGACGACCGAAGAAAGCCGCTGCCGAGGACTCTACGCCACCCAAGAAATAAGGACATGGCAGCTCTTGCTAGTAAACAACACCGTCGCAATTGCTTATAAGAGCGTTTCTATGGCCATGTTTCAAATGGACAACAGGCGTAAAATGAACACCACATCTCAGTGAGATCTTGTGACTGTGGTAGTCTGTGCTGCCAGGAAATCGAAGAGATTACTCCATCAACTTTATACTTTATTCTATTCTTCTACGGCGAGCAACCTTTAGGTTTCTGCCATAGATCTATTTAAAACTGACAATCAAATCCTCACTGGCCAAGAAGTAAAAAATGAAATTTTCCAAGTGGATGTTAACTGTATTGGGGAAATTGTAAAACTGAACTCATTGGATGGAGGTGTAGAGACTTTTGTTTCAAAATCCAAAATAACGGAAGCCGGACTTGGTCTCCGAGAACTGAAATATACCAGACTCTGGCTATTCCTGTGCCTCATTAATGGTTCCTGCCTGCGAAACTTGAGCTAGCTGATAGTCGGAAATGCCATGTTTATAGATGTTTCCAAGCCCATCGGGAGAGAAGAGATCACTGATCCTTACTTTGATACCTCGTTCCCTTGTTGCAGCACCAAGCCAAGTGAAAGAACTGGGGTTTTAAGGGCAAGTGTAAGAGATGCATTCCGGAGCACTCTTTAAGGAAATCTTTGGACCCTATAGTTACGGTAAGGGTTGAACAATTGTATGACAGAAAATGAATTGATTGCTGGAAGGTCTCATCACCATATAGATCTTCTGGAACAGGAAAAATTTGTGAAGCCTTTCTCAAAAGAAGAGATCATCCAGATTTCCATGTTTTGAAAACGGAAGAAGAGAAGCTCTGGATTCGTGCATCATTTTTGTGTGCATACCTCCTATCCACAATGTTGAGAGGCTTAGTTCCTTCCATTGACAAACTTGTGGAGGCTATTCATAGCATCGTGGTTGACAACGTATTAAATATGGCCATGGAAGCAGGAAAGTTAAAGAATTTCCGACATTGGGTAGTGGATGAAAATGAAGGAATTAATGCACGACTTGCATTAGACCAGGCAAGGGAGGCATGCATCATTGTGTTTGGCGGACAAAGTGAATATTTTCTCAATGCGCTCATCCTCATGCATTCAAACGGACTCCATCGTTATGGAACCATCACAAATTTCTCAATAAATGAATGTTTCAAGAGAACTCCAAAACTTCCTTGGATAGTTTAATTATTGTGGGTTGAGTTATTTGACGATGGATTTAAAGGACAATAAATCAAAACAATGCATAGATTCTCAATGATTTGTATAAATAGTTCAAGTCAAATTCTCTCGATACTAATTTGAAAAATAGTTTATTTGGTTACTAGGTGAGAGTCACCAAAAATCTAGACTTAATAAATAAAAAAATTCGCAGTTAGTTGTTAATTTTTTTTGCCATGAAGATCTCTAATCTAGATTAAACGAATTTTGCTTTGAAAATGACATCTCATTAACAAACACCCATCGAACAACATAATCTATATTCATGATAACTCGCAATCTCAACTCTCTATATCATAGAGTAAATAAGCAATTTCATCTTTTTGGCCTTTAACTTCACTTCATATTGTAATAAGCATGTTTTTGGATTAATCACATCAATGTTATTTGGTGACATTTGGAACTAACTAATGTGGTTTACTTCATATTCCTTGGAATTTCTCAAAACCAATTATTATCTTATAGTTATAAATATTATTGATGGGAATTTATTACTTTACATGCTAATTTTAGATTAAATTTTAATAGTTTAAAAATGCAGATAAGAAAAGAAAGATATTTATTTATAACTAAGAGTAAAAAAAATATCATTAATCGGTTCTTTCTTATTTTTCACATTTATTATTTTTCTTAGTGATTTTAGATTAAATTTTCTTCTTTTAATAATGTAAATAAAAATATGGAAATATATTTATATATCAGCAAAGGAAGATATTTATATTTAAGAGTGAAAGAAATAAAAATGAAATGTATATAATTTAGATTTGATAGTTTAACTGTTGTATGTTGAGTTCTTTGACAATGGATTTAAAGGACAATCAATCAAAACACTGCATAGATTCTGATTTGAAAGATAGTCCATTTGGTTATTAGTTGAGAGTCACCAAAAAATCTAGATTTACCTAATATCTTTTCTTTTTTCTTTCAGTACTTCTAGTAATGACCAAAGATAGTTCCTCTACCATGAAGATCTTTTATATGGATTAAACGAATTTTGCTTAAAAATTGCATATTCTTAACAAACACCATCCAAGTACACCCACTAGCAACATAATCTATATTTAGGATCTCGCAATGTGGACTTTTGGACTTTTTGTATCTTAGAGTTAATAAGCAATTTGAGAGTTTTGGCATTAACTTCACTTCATATTCATATTCCTTGGTTTTTTTGCAAAATGAATTATTATCTTATAAATATTATTGATGAGATTCTTTTTTATTTTTGGAATTTATTATTTTACATAGTAATTTTAGATTAAATTTTAATGTTTTAATAATGTAAATTAAATAAAAATGTGAAAAAAAAAGAAAGAAATATATTTATAATTAAAAGTAAAAAATAAATATCATTAATTAAATTCTTTCATATTTTTTTAGAGTTATTATTTTACTTAGATTAAATTATCATATTTTAATAATGAAAATAAGAATGTGGAAATATATTTATCTATCAGGAAAGGAATATATAAATGAAATGTATATAAAAAATTGGGAGCCAACATGACCGTTGTAGGTGGGACCTTAACTTAGAAATGAAACTATGCTTAAATATCAAAAATATATTAAATATATTGATAGTTTCATATGCAGGAATGAAAGCACATTTATGAAAGTGGATTGCTCTATATCTGCTTGCATATCTATATGCATATATAAAAGTGCTTGCATATACATATGGCTTCTAACATTGAAAGGGATTGAGTTTGGGGTAGTTATTTTCATTTGTTTCTCTTTCTTGCTAGAGATTGACGTAGGGTGAGAGGTATGGTGACAAAAAGCACATAGGTGAACTTCTCATGGGGCTTCTTACTCAAAGACATAGTAAATGGTTTGAGGCATCTCATCCACTATCGGAGTAGCAAGGAGTGTTGTTGTCACCGTTTGGATTGATGGAGGGCCTCTAATGCATCCTATCAAGTGTATCCAACCATCTGCCACCTCTCAACGTATCATCCATGTCCAACATGTATCATGATTGAGACCTGATCTCATATTCCTCATTAGTCCTTTCCTCTTGCCCATGGATGATCCTCAACTGTTCTTGTCAATGCAAATTTGATAGGATATGAGGATTACTGCATTACCTTCTACTTGATTTTCTTGAGCTTTGACAAGTCTTTCCTGTGACTCAATCAACTTGTTATTGTCTGCCTTGCAACTTCTGATCTTTTGCTTGATACACTATCATGGTAGGCCTCATTTTGAGAATTGTACAGGCTTTTCTTTCATCTGGTACCCCATGAGACCAACGTTTGTGACCCAAACCCACTTTGGGGCCCCACATGATGACTTGCATGGAAAATTCATTAGAGAACTTTTGAGGTCTAAAATGGGCCTCCTAAGAAAAATGTACAACCAAAATAAACTTTATAAGAACTAATAGGATTCAAAATGATGATGTCAACCATGGGGGATGATTCACCTTTTTTGGGGTAAAAAAATAAAAAGATTAAAAAATAATAAAATAGTAAAACTACTTTTTCAACGTGTATTTTCAACTTATATTCCAAAGGTTTTACTCAAATTTCAAGCAGGGGTACTTGTTGGATGCAAAATTTAATTCCTCATCCAAAGAGTACCCATGTTGCATACTTTCAATGGACCCTTCTACACGAAAAACGAAAAATACATGAAAAACGTGATTGCAATCACCTTTTTCATGTATTTCTTATATTTTGTGTAGCAAGGTCCATCGAAAGTATGCAACATGGGTACTCTTTGGATGAGAAATCAAATTCTGCATCCAACGAGTGTTCCCGCTCAAAATTTGAGTAAAGCCATAGGGAGATAAGTTGAAAATATGAGCTGAAAAAAGTAGTTTTTTCTTTTTTCCCTCTAAAATTTGATCATGTAATCTAATCTTATTTTATTATTTCCACTATTATTTTATAATTTCCTTAATACGCCCATTTTAGACTTCAAAATTCCCCTAATGAGGGGTCATCCCCTAATTCATCTTTATTGGAGCCCTCTCCCTCATCATGGCACTTAGAGGACTCAACATGGCCCTCCAACAACTCTGCATTATCATGATGTCATCAAATCAGCGTGCATATGGATAGCTAATCCATAACTTGTGATAGCTAGTAGGTTGGCTTGTGACCAAGACTTTTTTTTAGCACAATATTTTATAATTTTGGGGGATGATTAGGCTAATTTGATTTATAGAGACTCATATAAATAGCAGTGAGTCTCATTTGTGAGAACTCACACTTTTTCTTTGGAAGCTATTGGAGTATCATGAATGCACTATGATATTTGGAGCTGATTTTTGATCTTGTCTTGGAGCTACTTCTTGAATATGGATGGATATATTGCATGATTATCTTGTAAGATATTTTGTTCATGAAATCTTTCTCTTGAAAATGTCTAATGATGTAATTGCTACAACTAATGTAAATGTTATTATGCCCTAATTTTCTTGAAGAATTGTTTTTGGAATCTCTTTTGATTGGCTCTTGCATATGCTACTTGTGATATAGCATGCAATGAATGTTCCTAGTGATGAAATGTTATTTCTCATCATGAAACTCCATATCCTAATAGGCGGTAACTGTTGAAGGTTGGTAGCTAGAGCATCAACTTTTGACCTCCTTAAGGGAAAATTTGGCCAATCCAACGCATATAGGACTCCATGGCCCAAAAGACTAGGCACTAACTAGTCCAAGGATTTTGGTAATCAAACTCCTCTTTATCCATATTTTCTCCTCCTAAATTATGGTCCTCTAAAGGTAACGGGTAATCTAGAGCTTGCAGCGAAATTTTAGGGAGGTGATTTTTCGGGAATCTATAATGATCCTAAACAGGAATGTAAGTGATATATAAAGCATGTAAACAATCCAACAATCAGAAAAATGAAATATACATTAAGCACCCATGGAAACACTGGAAATAGAGAACTGCTGAGCCATTTTATTACTTCTTCAGAAGCAAAATATAATAGTAAAATAGAATGGCGCACTTGAGCTTGTCTCAATGGACAAGCTTGACAAAACCGAGGTGAGAAAATGTTGAACTGAAGGCTGCTACAACTGTTGCACCAAACTGAACTGCGCTGCCCCAAAAAATGGTTGTCTATTGACTTCGAATGGCTAGAATCATTGCTTCCCGTGCTCTGAAAATTCTGAGATTTCAGCTCCTTGCTACTTGGCTTAAACCCAAAAAAAAGCACGAAGGAATTGGCCAAATGTTGACCTCGAAATTTTGGCCCAAATTCCCCTTAACTCCTCTAGTTGGTGGCTGAGTTGGGACCCCTGTTTGACCCCTTAGATCTACCTAGAAAATTCTATAAAATCAGGAGTGTAATCCTTGCCCAAAACTCAGAAAAACCTAGAAAGGGTTTCCCTTGGTTCCAACCTTCAAAAATTGACCTTTCACAACTTGACCCTCCTCCAATTTCGAATTTTGTTGCTATGGCTGATCTTGTCAATCTCTGCTCTCCCAACTCCGGCAATCCTCAAATGGACCTCCAATTGATCTCCTACTTCTCCCGGCCAGCTCCAAATCTACAATTCCTTCTTCCAACTCCCACATGAGCCTAGCGGTGGCTCTCTGCATAGGCCCTGGGTAACTGTAAATCAAGCTGTTGGGATCTTGGCTCTGTTGGCTCCAAAAATCACAAGAAAGGATGACCCTTTGTTACTATCCCAATCCTCTAACTCTCCCGACAAATGATTGATCACTGATATCTCCAAACTCCCCCTGCATATTCTCTAACTAGCCAGAAATATGCACTCTCTGTTGTGGCTAAATGGTAGTGTTGTACACACTCTCAAAACTCTTGAAATATTTATGGAACTGCCTCTCTAGGGTGGGCACGGATGGTCCCCTGAAGTAAAGGTTGAATCTCCCACTTGGGATATTTGTGGCTAAATAGCTGGTTGACTCAACTAAACAGCAGAGCGAACAATCAAGTAATTTTGATTGCAAGGTGTAATAATCAATCCAAATGAGAACTCTCTCCTCCTTTTATCTTTGTGGACCTTCCTTGCCTCATGTGGGCCCCTCCATCCAGCACTTTGAATTCCCTCCAAACCATTCGAATGGCCTAGTTCGAATTCCCACGTGGGTGGCCCCCACCTTCCACTAGTAACCAAATTAAGTCGAATTTCCTCCCAAGTCCCTAAGTCGAAAATGTCGGATTCTTTCCCTTAGCCAAAATTGTGCAAAAATGTGTAGAAACACCATGTTACAAATGTGTTTGGGAAGGGACATGACAGTCGTCCCCTCCCAAATGTTACTTGCCCTCAAGCAACCTCAACGCTGGGTGCTCCAATATGTGCTCACCCTCCCAGGTGGCATCCTCATCCGACAAGCTCCTCTAATGCACCAAAAATCGCTTCTCCTCAAGCAATGCCTAAACAAGCATCCTCTCTAACTGTTGCTCCCCACTGTCACTGCAAAAAGTGCCAGGGTCCTAGATGTGCCACTAGATTGTGCCTGACCTCTGCACTGCCCTGATATAAAAGAATCCTTCAATACCAAGATCCTAGGCAATCTTGGCCAACATGAAGCTCCCCTCACTCCATTCACTATCCTACTACCAGAAGTCCCCTGCACCATCAATGACTCACTAAAGCGCAATGGAAGATCTGTATGATTTGTATGATCTCCCCCTAAAGAGTTGTGATGCCCCAGTTCTCTGTCAGTGCAAGAGTGGTGCCACCATGCTGACACTGCGCTACTCTGACTATGTCATACTCCCCATCGTGTGCAATCAATATCCTCCTCTCCTGGAATTCAATGGTGGAGTAATTGAAGAGGTGAGACACATCCTGCCTGGGCATCTCCATGTCACCAATGCCTACCCATCCAAATCTAACTCTGAACCTGTACAACAATAGAGAATGTCTGCCTCCCCATATGATGAAACCCTTCGTGAACCCCCATGTGTCATCCCATGAGCGAACTATATCACCTTTGGCCACGACTTCGCTCATCATGAATGATCTGTTGATCAACTGAATCCCTACATCCCATAGCCAGACTTGTAGCAGCATAGCCCTGTCACCGGATGGAATCCCTTTGGCCCTCATCTCTAGTCCCTACATGTGATCACTATATAGGCTCCATATATCGCGGACTAATATGATACATGCTAATCTGCCCTGTGCCTACTACTGTGTAGTACAGTTGATTGTTGGGAGCCACATGTGCCAAAGAGCTACCCTCTGAATGTAACCAAAAGATGGGTATTCGATACTCATAATCAACTCAGGGTATGTGGACCCCTCTTGTCCCTGCCAACCATCTCCCTTGGGCCTACCATCGACCTTCTCAATAATGTGCCAAAACAATGTCTGGAGATCCGACACATACTGGAAAGTTTCCTCAATCGTACACAGTATCCTCTGCTCATGCATGGTCCTGACATTCCCTATGGAAAGAGTGACACATGTCTCCCTCATGACCTACTCCCCAGGCGTAGGCTCACTAATGAACAATATGCCACTCGTGCAGATGATCAACTCATCCCCCAACCTGTGGTTTTCAACTCGTGCACCGACCCAATGCCACCACTGAGAAGTCTCTCCCCTAGTGCGTTGAGTTTCATCCCAATAACTCGGGTGAGCTCCCTGTCCCCAGTTGCTCATGCCCAGAGTGTCAAAGGACAACAAGCAAGTTGTTTGTTCCTGTAAGTGATGTATAAGAGGGACAGGCACGTGAGTCCCCCACGGATACCATCAAGTATTGCTCGTTTGTGTCCCCATCGATCCTAGGTGAATTACACCCAAAGGTATGCCCGGTATCTCCGTCCATAAGTCTCCTTGGAGGAAACCCTCCAAGACCTCTCTATGCAACACCATATGCCCTTGCACCCCACCGAGTATCCCTGTAGTCCTCGACCTGGCCCTGTACCCTGCAGCCTATCCTTGTACACCACTGGATACCCCATGCTACTCCTGTACCATCTCGTATCCTACTTGTGTCACTGTATCTAGCTCTCCCCATGTGTACACGATGCGAGGTGAGTCACTCAATGCAAACCAACATGCTACATCAAACAACCACGCAGCATACCCATGCTCCTCTGTAGGCCACTGCTCATCACTGCATATCTCTAAACAAAACTGGATGTTAGGTTCTAAAATTGGGTTTTTATGCATCAGGTCGCATCCCTCTACATAAGACTAGACTCTACGGTATATCCTTGTGCACCCCTGGGTACCACTCTCTATTCTCGTACCACCCTGTATCATATGCCATCTTGCATGTGCCAACACATCCACCAATCTGCTAGTAATCCCTCCATGATGTGGGCTACATCTTCCCATTTACCCTGAAAGACCTGTCGTGACACATTACAGGATGATGAGAGATGCGTTCCCATTAGAATATATTTTAGAGAAAGCAAGAAACTGTACAAGTACTAGGGATATGTTACAGCTATGAGTACTATGATTCAAGCCAAACCTCCCACCTTTGAAGATGTTGTGAATGAGCAAGTTTGGAAGAATGCTATGGATGAAGAATATGAATCAAGTATGAAGAATGACGTATGGGATGTTACGCCGAGACCGAAGAGGAAACCTATGGTGACTTCAAAATGGCTATTCAAAATCAAACATTGAGTCGATGGAAGCATTGAGAAATATAAGGTAAGGTTCGTGGCCCGAGGATTCTCCAAGAAAGAGGGAGAATATTATGACGATATATTTGCACCTATGGGTCGTCAATATACAACCATTCTTTCGATATCTTCTCTTGTTGCAAGTCAAGGATGGACCCTTCATCAGATGGACGTGAAGGCAACATTCCTTCGTGGCATGTTTCAGGAAGAAGTCTACAATGAGCAACCATAGGGATTTGATGTAGAGGGTCAAAAGACACATGTTTGCACATTAAAGAAACCATTGTATGGTTTGAAACAAGCCCCCAGTGCATGGGAGACCCGCATATACAGTTACTTGATGAAGATGGGATTCACAAGAAGAAATGTCGATCCCAACCTCTACTTCAAGGTAGTCTAAGATATGTCGATGATTTTCGTTTTATATGTTGACAATCTATTCTTGATAGGTAGTGAGCCCCTAATGATTGAGTTTAAGAGGGAGATAGCCTCTGAGTTTGAGATGAAGAACCTTGGACTCATGCACTATTCCTAAGCCTTGAGGTGTGGCAAAGGCCCAGTGATATTTTCCTTTTACAAGGAAAATATGTCATGAAGTTGTTGGAGAGATTTGGAATGACAGAATGTAAGTCCCTACCCACACCAACAAAAATGAATTTCAAGAAGCTATGTGGAGAAGTTGTAGGACCTTATTTGGCAAATCCATCCGAGTATAGACAGTTGAATGGGGCTCTGATGTTCCTAGAAAACACCTGTCAAGACATATGCTATGCAGTGAAAACGTTGAGTCAATTCATTATCGAGCCTCTCCATGCACCCTTTGGTTTGAGATATTCTGTCAAAGATGCTCAACTTCATGGATATACCAATACTAACTGGGCAGGAAATGTCATCAACAAGAAGAGTATGTTTGGATGTTGTTTTAGCCATGGATCTGCCATGTTATCTTAGATGAGAAAGAAGCAGAAGTCCATGGCACTAACTATCGTCGAGACTAAGTACATTGCCACTAGCATGGCTAGCTACAAAGCAATTTGGTTTATGAATCTCTTTCGAGAGTTATTTGTGCAGGTCCTAGACACTGCAATGATTTATTGCGACAACAAAAGTGAGATCTGATTAGCAGAGTATCTTGTATTTCATGACAAGTCCAAGCACATAGAGATCCAATATCATTACATTCAAGACATGGTTCAGAGAGGAGCCAGTAGACTCCATCATATATCGACAGATGAGCAGATTGCAGATATTCTCACCAAGGCTTTTCCTAAAGGGAAGTTCTTGGTGTTTAGAAAACAACTTGCACTGGTGGATGTGACCCCTCCTGATAAGGGGCATCACTGATCGAGAATATTCAGCCGACCTTTCCCCCCTGTCTGAGCTCCCAGGGTGAGGAATTAAAATGGAGGGATCCCGGGGTTGAGGAATCAATGGAAAGTAGGGTATCACCCCTATCTATTACACATAGGGTGGAAGATGTTGCTCCCCTATCTTGGTTTATCAAGAGTTTACCCTAGTCGTTATCATACCCAAAATTCGGGCTTGTTGGGATTACCGCTCCTTGTCTGGCCAATGCATTGAGAGAGAGCTTGGGGATGTGTGATCCTTACTCGGCTATCTCACCCAAGCTGATTATGATGCAAGTGTTCTACAACATTACTCTTGAGGGTCATTGTTGGGAAGATCAAGGAGAAATAGGATGGATGAGATGTTGTATTGATCAACATAGGGTGGAAGATGATTGCTCCCTTATGAGATGACATGAGGTGAGAGTGTCCCATAGGACCTTCCTCATTATCCTGAGAGGGTGATTGCTAATGCTCCCCGATGATTCTTCATTAGATTTGAGAATGTTTCAACAGATAGAGTTGAGTAGAGATGGAACATGATATGACAATAAGATACATATAAATATCACATGATGCAATTGGAATCTCTTCCTAACTGAGAGGGAGCGTTAATTTGGTAGCTTGGTGAAAAATTCAAACCATGAGACTAAATTTCGCTATTTGAGAGGACCAATTTTGACTATTGAAGCACTCAATTTGGACAAGGGAAAGTGTATTTTTAAAGAAAAATCTCACATGTGCACAAAAGGACAGGTCGGCCCTAGCAGGAAAATGGACACCTTTGGAACCCTATAAATACAAGTGAACTCAAGCTCATTTAGACATCAACAAGCATCTTCTTCTTCTCTTCTTCATTGATTCGTTCGCACAGGTCTGAGGCTAGGTCACAGAGATTGGTTCATACAGGTTCGAAATTGCAGGTTTCAAAGCTTGCATGCGTGTTTAAGGTTTTGGTTTCCAACTGTAGGCTTGACACAGGGAAATTTCTGTTACAACTGCAGGCACACAATCTAATCCATGTGGTTGGAAGCTCTCAACCGCACACAATACCTCTTCCTCCATGCGATTGGGATCTAGGGTTACAATTTGACATTTGACTGCAATTAACTCCATACAAGAAAAGTTGTCTATGATCTATATTGATGTTGGGAACATATTTCTGAATGTTTTTGGGTAAATTTTGTTGGATGATTTTGTATTGGCTCATTGTACATTTTATGACAATCTA
Organism: Pinus taeda; assembly: GCA_000404065.3. Taxonomy (NCBI): domain Eukaryota; kingdom Viridiplantae; phylum Streptophyta; class Pinopsida; order Pinales; family Pinaceae; genus Pinus; species Pinus taeda. The sequence goes on along the minus strand of APFE030901423.1, from coordinate 17,149 downwards.
ATAGAAGAATAATTTCGAACCCATAGTGGGTTTTTAACTGGTCATTGATCGAAAATCTAGTGTCTCTTGTTGTTGTGTTAATTGTCTACTTTGTCTGCTTATAAAGGTCTATTTAATCAATTAGATGAATTTACTCAGTATCGAAGGCAAATATTGATTTCTGTTGAAAATAATACTGAGAAGGGAGGTGAATCAGTATTTTCAATTCAATAATCTTTCATTTCCCAATCAGATTTATATACGCTACTTCAGTGAAGTGAACTTGCATGTGCACGCTACTATGATTAAAGAAACCAACGTATACCCAGAGAACTTATGATTTAGTCAGTTTATCATATGTTGATCTTTAATCAGTGCATCAGTATCTTATTATATAGTAATTATGAGTAGTAATAACATAATAAACCATCACACATAAGCAACACAAATGAGCACCAAGATTTAAGGTGGAAACCCAATGCGGGAGAAAAAACCCCTGTTGTTGTCGTCGTTGTCTTCTTTTAATATAAAGAAAATTTGTTTACAATCTTGTACTGGTGCAGACTCATACCAGTACACAAGCACCCACCTATAAAAGGCTACAACCTTCTCTCATTTCCAGCTTCGACTGGAAGGGAGCTACAACCCCCTAACTTTTGTACTAGCCGATATGTTTACTAGTACGTAGGTGCCGGCCTACAAAAGACTACGACCTTCTCTCTTCCTCCAGGGACCATGTTTCATAAATTTTCAGACTAGATGCTCCTAGTACACAACAACATAATATGAAGGCCTCGTTTCATCAAATTTTCACACTGGACCCATCAGATCTTTGAAACTCAAACTGCATCAACCAACAATCAATTAATCGGAATAGTCAGATCACTGTCACTAGAACACTGTGCTAAACCCAAAAAATTGCATCATCATTCAGAACTAGCTGCAACCTCAAAAATCATACATCAGAATTCATACACTACTTTAACAAACTCAACTTGCATGTATACGCTACTTCCTTTAACAAAACCTGTGTATACCTTCAAAACTATTGAATCACAAAAACTTCTGAATTAGATCTATACCAACCAATAATATTCTGAACATCTACTGTCAATTTACAGAGATCTATACAGTCAGCAACAAAAATAACCCTTCTCACTTAATCAATCAATCAATCAGACACATACTCCTTATGCATTTAGTTTTACTTTCAGATTTAAGAATACTTCATTGACAGACAATAGTAAAACAGTAGAGTTGAACAAATAGATCAGTCATTTCTGAACAATAGGCATTTCTTTTGCATACACTACTTGGAAGAGTCGAACCTGTGTGTATACGCGCCTTTACCAAGGCGAACCAGTGTATAGATTTGCAAATATTAACTTACTACTTCGCTGCTATTCCAGGCTTCAGACATACCCAAATCATGCCATTTAAAGAATAAAACATGTGTAAGCAATCAGATCTAGCCCAACCAGTATCAGGTCATACAATGTTAAGTCATTTCAGGTCTCATGATCATGATCCAACATTGTATCTAAGGTGCACAAAATATTTCAGATCATATCATAATCATAGCCCCTGCAACATAAGATATACTTCAGATAGAAGTATTCCTGAGAAACCCTTTCACTTGCACACTTGGCCCTTTGATCTTCTCCTCCTTATATAGTTTTGGCCTTTCTCAATACCTCGGACCAAAACAACACTTAGAACCTGTGGTATTCTTGGACGGTATCAAATAGTCATTACTCTGCTCAAAATTGTGGGGTAATACCATGGTATTGACCCTTGGTATTCTTTACTCTTGAATTTCCTTGATTTTCCAACCCATACGCGCTTTTCCTCTTGTGAAAGTGTGTGCATACGTATACGCTCTTTTTGTTCTGTGAACCTGCGTGTATATGCCGCTTTGACAAGATGACCTGCGTATACAACTTAAACTATCTGAAATTATCATTTTTCTTCAACTTCTTGATTATGATTAGTAGACCTTTGTTCCAACTTCCTGTTCTTCTGTACGAATGCCTTGTTACCTCTGAATTGACCTGTTACATTGTAAGTTGCCTTTTATCAAATCTGATCTGACCTGTGAGTGAGTTGCCATCAAGGACAACACTTGTATCATAATGCCAACAATTTCTTGTAGTTTTCTACAGTTTTTGGGAAAGGGATTGCACCCTGTAGGAAGGCTATTTGCATTTTTCCTTTCTCGGTGTCAAAGGAAGAGAGTAGCCTATGTTGCAAAGAGGTTGTATTCTTTTAAAATGTGTATATGTTGTAGCGTTTAGTAGTTCATTTTTCTTCTTGATCTCTTTGTACTTAGCAAATATGTTTGGTTCAATTTGGTCATGAACCAATTCCCCTTATTAAGAGGTGTCCAATGACTCTTGGGAGGCCAAAGAGGTTGAAGATCCTACAAAAATATCTTCAGTCCTCCTCGAAGGATGAGGGTGTGTCAAAATAATGGTGGACTATGTATTGTCTTCTTGAAAGATTTCTTCTATTGGATTGATCCTTTGCCTCTTCTTATATATCTGGAATTCTTTCTCTAGAATTTCTGGGACTGTAGGTGAAGCATCTTCCCTTGACCTCTTCTCATGCTTCTCCTGTGGTGTAGGCGTTTGTGCTATAGTTGTTGATAATATTTGTTCTTCTGCCTCCTGCAAGGTGTTTTCCTGCCATTGATCCTGGTTCACGTATTTTTCAATCCCTGGCTTGGGAATGTGAATGTATGGAGTAGTCTTCTGTTCTACTCTTAGCTTTGAAATCACTCCCAAGGGTTCATATGATCAGGTGAAACTTAGTTTGAAGTTCATTTGCTTTAGGAGGATGTTTGCTTCTTTAATTGTTGCCCTAGTATTACAGATGAAAGGGCCCACCTGTGTTTTAATTTTAAATTGGGATTTCATCTTTGCTACCACAAAATGCAGCTCATCCATGTTAATCATTTGTCTTATGTACTCTAATGAGAAAATTCTCATGGGGACAAACTTTGGCAACCTGTAAAGTGGCAATTCGCAGCCGTAGACCCTGATTTCTGTGTAGTTCTGGTAGAGGTACCAGTCACTTCTTTTGGTCTGCTCACTAAGATGAAGAAATCTTTTGATTTCTGGTCCTATCCTTGGCTCAACATTACCGTTTAATAAGCAAAATACTGTATATAAAAACTAATCAACATATTCACTGAAGGTGAATTCATTGGAATTCTTCCTTACCAAGGAAGTCCAATGAATTACTGATTGAGAATTCCCTTGCTCATCTAATTTCTGTAGGGGAAACTGAAACTTGTCTCCTTGATGATATAGAAATAAATAAACTAGGCCTAAAGCATACTTTAAGGTTCCCTCTGTAGAAAATTTCAGGAACTGCTCATGGATTGCATTTGCTAGAAACTAATTGTAGTTTAAGATGGAGGGTTTTTTACCTGTGGTAAAGACTGATAAAAAACCAATGATGTCCTCATTAACCTGCTGATCGGATTGGTAGCCAAGTAAGCAAGAAGCAATGGAGATAATATGTTTGGTCATCTCTGGAAACATAGAGGATGAATAAGAGGGATATTTCTTGGGTAATTGGGCATCCTCAGGGAGAAAAGTCTCAAATATCTTAGCTATATGTGGGAAGGTGAGTTTTTTGTAGAATTCCGTGAGGGTATCTACCGTAAAAGGTTTCAGAGGGGCAGAGTTTTGCACTTGGAGCATTTGGGAGATGGATTCAAATTTGACTGTGAAAAGGATGTCATTATTTTGGGCCACAATTGCCCTCTGGTTGGGAATATATCATAATTGACACCATGAAACAAACTCAGGGAAGTGGTAGGTTTGAGAGAAAATGAATTGGGGTAGGGAGGAGTCCCACAGGCCCAATTCATCGCTGAGGTCTATGAATTTCTGCTTTAACCAGTTGTGGAGTTCATAAAGGTCGAACTCACAACTGGTTTCAATGATCTTATATTCTTGGTCTACCAGAGGTTGGTGGTCTAAATCGATGATAGGGGGTAGAAGGGGGTTCTCCTCTATAACTTTAGATTTTACTTTAGGAGACATAATGAAAAGGAAATGAACAAGAGAATTCGAATTACCAGGAAAGGTTGGTCGAAGACTAGTGATTGAGGTGCAAAGGTAATTAACTTGCTGACGGGTCACAATGGCGGTCTAGTTCACTGACTGGCGCTGTCATAGGCTCTGTTTGTTGACTGGGTACTAGAACAAGTATATCTATTGGTTATGTACTGGAAACAGAAAAGGAGGGCTTGGAGTTGGACTTGGAGCTACTTTGGAGATTGTTTGGAGTTGTTAGTGGAGTTGGCATCTTCAAGAGGAGGCTAGGGGAGCTAGTTTCCATTTCTAGGTAAGGATTTTCACTTGAAAAAATCCCTATTTCATTGTTGTCAATGTATTTAGGTTTTTTATGTTCTATGATATCAAATTTCAAGTTCAATTATTACTTTTCAACTCTTAAATTTTATAGGCTAAATATTGCCCATTTTTTCCCCAAATTTATCTTAGGTTTTCCATTTTACTTAGCTACATTCTTTTTTAATTTGCATATTTCTTTCATTTGAAAATTTCAAATATTTCTAGCCACCGTGCCTCCAAAAGTGATGGGCATTGCATGAGATCATTATGATATGATTGATGGAAAAATGATCTGCAAATTTTGAAATAAATCTATTGGAGGGGGGCGCATTCTCAAGTTGAAACAACACTTGGTTGGGATAAGAGGTCAAGTAAATCCATGTCAAGCACCAAAGGAAGTGATAAGATACATTAGGGCAAAATAACTTTCCAAGTTTATGAAGTTCGAGGTGAATAAGGCTAGAGATAAGGCTCTCCAAAAAGAAATTGCAAGGAAGAATGAAATTTTACAAGCCATGAGAGATGGTGGGTATGATGATTTTGAGATTCAAGACTCTTCTTATATCCATTCAACCAATGACCCCTTTCGCTATGTTCCTCCTGCTCTTGGGTTTTCTAGTCAAGGCCAACAACCTAAAGGAAAAAAGAGGACGAACATCCAGATTTATTTCTCAAATTCTACCACCATTACCTCTGCTAATCCCACTTCCAACCAAGTCAAACTCAACGTCAACCCACATTGGATGACCATTGAAAAAGCAATGCAAAGAACCTGTTTTTCAATACATTTCTATCTAGTGGTACGATGCAAATATCCCATTTAATGTTGCCCAATCACTTTATTACCAAGCTATGTGGTACTTTGTTATAGCTGCAGGAAAGGGCTTCAAAGGCCCTAGTGTGCATGACTTGAGGGGAACTCTTTTGCAAAAATTGATTTGTTGCATCAACGGGTATTTTACTGAGTTTAGAGATTCATGGGCCAAAACAAGTTGTTCCATCTTGTCAAATGGACAAACCGATGGAAAGAATCGCACTATCATTAATTTCCTTATTTCTTGCCCTCGTAGAAACATGTTTTTGAGATTGGTTGATGTATCTAATAAGGTAAAGGATGAAAACCTTCTATTTGAGCTTTTGGAAGAGATTATTTAGGCAGTGGGGGAGAAGAATTTGTGTAGGTCATCATAGATAATGCCTCAAACTATGTTCTTGCTGGAAAGATGGTAGGGTGCAAATATAAGACCATATGTTGGACTCCATGTGTTGCACATTGCATAGAACTCATGCTCGAGGACATAAGAAAAGTGGAGTGGGTAAAAAACATTGTAGAGCATACCAAGTGCATCAAAAAATACATCTACAACCACTCATGGGTATTGAGCCTAATGAGGAAAAACAATGGGGGCAAAGAGCTTGTTAGGCCTACAATTACGAGATTTGCAACTCACTTCCTTATGTTGCAATGTCTCAATTCTCAACAAAAAAACTTGGAGAAAATGTTTTCTTCTGATGAATGGAATTCATCTCGATGGGCTCGTAAACAACATGGAAAAGACACCAAAAATAATTCTTTTGACAATTATTTTCAGAAAAAGACTACAAAGCTTTTGAAAATGGCGAGCCCCTTGTTAAGGTATTACAGATGGTGGATGGGGAAAATTGGTCATGGGCTACATCTATGAGCCAATGGATCAGGCAAAGGAGTAAATATGAGCAGCTTACAAGGATAAATTAGCTAGATATGGGCATATTTGGGAGATGGAACAGTTAGCCCCATCATCCTATACATGCAGATGGGTATTTCCTAGACCCAAGGTATCATTATAAAGCTCGGTTAGGAAATGTGCTAACTAGGGAGGTCAAAGATGGGTTGCATGATTGTTTGAAGTGCATGGTACCTCATCATTCTAACCAGTTGGAAATACATAAACAACTTACTCTTTTCAATATGGAAGCAAATACCTTTGGCAAAAACTTGGCAAAGATGGGAAGAGATGTGGATCAACCACGTAGGCAATTCCAATTTGTTTCTCTTTTAAAGTTCAATTTTTTACAAATTTACAATTCAAACTATAAATACTTGTAAATAAGTAATGAAATGAACTAACTAATGCCTTTTTCTTTGTAGCACATTGGTGGGGGTCATTTGGTGGCCAATGCCCTCAATTGCAAAAGTTTGCAGTTAGAGGTGGTAATTGCACATGTAGTTTCCATATCTACATCATCAATCATGAATTCAACTTCAAATAAGAAGAGCTTGATCATTTCCATTCTATGCCTATAGTTCATCCAACATGTTGACCAAACATGAAACCATCCCTATGGGAAGCATAAAATAAGGAGAAGAGTTCCAATCAATGTTTTAATCACTCCAATACAATATTTAAGAAGTGGAGAAAGTATATAATAGTTTCGAGAGTTTTCAAGAATTGTGGAACATCAACAATTCATTCAAATCATTCTAAGACCTTATTGGGCCTAACCTTGTCATAATATCCTTGAATGTGTACCAATTTAGAGAGGAAATATAGTCATTCATTGATTCTTCCACCATGATTTTTTAAAGAAGAGTTTCATATCACATATCTAGCACATTTGTATGTGAGTGCAGTATTCTATTTTGTTTCATCTTATTACTTCACACTTACATGTTAACTTTTAAGCCTGAAAATGTATCTATTCAACAATTAGAGATTGTTTTTGAAGTAAGCTTGAAAATTCTAATTATAAAACATCAATGTTAGTCTAAAAGGAATAATTTAAAAAATACACTTGAACAATTCCAGATCAACCCTCACTTACAAATATAGAAGCACTTCAGCCACTAGTATTCCTTGTATATCATCTACCAAACACAACAAAAGAGTGCAAAGCAATAGCATGAATGTGAACCATATGAAACAAAGTGGATTTTGTAATTGTTGTTGAATTGAACAATATGCCTAAATAGTTCCTCATTTTCTTAAATAGATAGGATTAAGTGATGAAGCCATGTCTTTACTCTAAACAAAATATTTGGATGGTAATACTTTAGGGAATTCTCAATTGTCAATGGAGCACACCACATTCCACATTTTAGATTAACATTTCCCAATTTTATCTCACCCTTTTCATTGTTGACTCAATAACTCCAAACATGAAGAACAAAGGAAAGATCTAACATGAATGGCATCATATTTACTTACCATATTTGTATCACCTTTTAGATTCACTTACCATATTTGTATCACCTTTTCCAATATTCAATAAAAAACTCCAATCTTATAGAACAAAGGAAAGATCCAATAAGCACCACATCGAACATTCATAAAAAAATTGAAGTGTTCTATACGCAAAGGATCTCTATGTGCTAAATCATTTTGTAAACAAAAAAAATTATGTAGAAGGAAGTGGATATTCTCTTGAGACGAAGTAAAATATATAATGCTACTAGAATAATTCAATAGTTCCATTTTAAATTGTGTAACTTTACTATATATATCTTCAATTGGTGTGTTCAAAGATGCCCCAAAATAGTAGAAATGAAGTATTTGGGGAGAAATGTCAATCGACTACGATATAGAAGTGAGATATGGCTCATCCAATCATAACTCGCCCAGTGCACACAACCCATAAAAGATTTTGCATAAAACCACTTATAATGTGCTAAATACAAGGATGACTTAATTAGTGTAATAAGAATCAATAAGGGCTCAATTTGACATAACATCACATCATGCACACTTTTCCCTTTTCATTTTATTGTAAATAAAAAATTTCTATGTTTCCAATTACTAACTTTTAATTGCTAATTTTTAATAGACTCGTGAAGTATTAGTATGGTATATGATCCACAATTTCGGCATAACTCCAAAAATATCCTCAACTAATATAAATAAAGGTCATATTTAGCTAGTCTAGTCAGCCATACATGTTGGCCTTTATGGTTACTCTAAAAGTGTTTTTACCTAGCTAGGAGAGTGTTAGGCCTACTAGTACCTTGGTGATGTTTGATGAACATATAGATGGATCAATATGAGTAGATGCTTAACCTTTGTTAGAGTTATAGCATAGTGCATTCACATAGGAGGTTGTTATCCTATGTGGCATATGACTAATTGAATGGGTGCACACAATGGGGGGAGTTGATTGTTTAACTAGGAGAGGAAACTACTTAGAAGGATGAGCACCAAGCATTTAGTGGAGGGCACTTACCCCTAAGATCATGGGAACATGTAAGTTAGAGGTTGGAGGTTGGATACTTGACTCAAGTACACTTGGGTTGAGGAGCACACTTCGGAGATTGATTGTGGAACTAGATACATGTTTAGGAAAAGCATTATAGAGATTATCATGGCACAAGTTGAGGAGTATTGGTTGAAAGAGGACATGTGGCACAAAACTATATAAGGAGCACCTTACATAAGGACGCTTGGGGAATGAACCACAATCTAAAAGGGATAATTGGGGCTAATAACGTGTTAGATAGTGCACTATCTTCAAGGAGGGGCATGATGCTTAAAGGAGTATCACAATTAGAAGTGTTAGGTTAAACTTGACTTATTGAAAGAGTTAAAGATTTAGGTCAACAATGGTAGTTTCGGGCGCATGGTTTTGGTAGCTTATGGTAATAAATCCCATGGATGTGGGTCCTTCACTCCTAATCTATGGCACCTACCTCTATCAATGCACCAACTCCTTTAGGCCACTAAACTCGGTCTCCACAATCTGCCCTCCAACTGATCATAAGCCCATCTATCATCAACACATAGGGACTTTTGCCCATTTTTGCTCCTCAACTCTTTTGGGACTTGTCTTCCCACTATAGTCTACCTATGTTTCTCCAATGAAGACTAACATAGGGTAGGAGGGTTGCCACCTATCACCGCCAAATTTCGCTTCTTCAATGATTACCACAACTGTAAAATATGTTCCTCTGGCTAGCCAAACATTGAGCTTTAATCTGCCTCTTCTAATAGCCTCATTAGTCCACCAAGGAGCTACTTAGGCTACACACACTTCACCCAACTTACAGTTGTACAACGTCCTTCTTGTCGACTGCTATAGGGCTACACTTGGACCCTTTCTTGCTGCCCTCCAACAGTCCACAAGGTGTCAAATACAAACCACATCCATATAGCAACAAATTCAACATAAAATCAACATCGCCATACCTCAAATTTGGTGTCACTCTGTTGTAGGTTAGAATGATTGGTTAGGGCATGATAACAGTCCACATCAAACCTTTCTAACTTCTCCAAATGGCCTCCTAACAGCTGTAGTTGCCTCCTTCTTGAGTGTTGTCCCTTTGTGCTTGAGTTATGGGTTGTTCTAACCCTCCAAACAGGCCTGAGACACCTTCACAATTGTGATCTAGGGCTACAACCCTCCTCTATTCTCAAAACCAGACCTGTGGCACCTTCAAATGAAGACAACTTGCCACTAAACACACTCAAAACCAACTCATATTATCTACTTGAGGTCGTGGACTTCCTATGCTCCTACTCGGCCCCTAAAATAGTTATGAAAAAACTTCAAAATAGCCCTATTTCCAAACATGACGTTCCTCCTAGAGTTGTGGCTACCTCGAAAGTTGATTTACTATGAAATGTTGCAGTTGGATGATGTATTATGACTCAAACTCATCTTCTACATATACACAATAGAAGGGATCCAACGAATTACCCAAAGAGGATACACATTAAAAGGGCTCCAATGAATTACGAAAACAGGGATTACAAACCTGTCACGTGCCTTGTCAAACTCATGCCTACATGAACCTCATACCACAAACCCACACTTTACCTTCGAAAATTCATATCTCCACATAGACAACTCAAATTTTGATGATTTTTGTTGCCTTAGATTTGTCTCAATGTCCTCTATCGTCTCCATCCATCACTTGTCTAGTAGGCCTCAAACCCCTTTTGCTCGATCGTTGAGACATATATCATGTTATATCAGAGTCTTGGCATAAGTAGTACATCCTGGACTGGAATCACATGTCTTGACTCCATCTTGAATGACACAACTTCTGATCCTCAGATCTCCTTCTGAATCTTGTCACCCAACACCATGTGCAACTTTGAGTCCCACTCAACTAGAGTCCTGAATACCTATTGTGACATTGCCATATGCTTCAACGCTCTAATGTCCACTTACCATGTAGCCTCATCAATGGTACCCTACAAGAAATGAGAGATCAAGGCAAAGTCCTCTTCCTTTAACCTCCTGGTGAGAGCATCTATCTCAACAAAAGTGAAATACCCAACGACCCGGTTCCCTTTCTTCTTCTCGTCATCTCCCATCTCCTTCTTCGAACATCTTGTTGAAAAATGACCCATCTAGCCATAATGGAAACACTTGATTTTACTTGAGTCCTTCTTTTACTTGCCCTTCATTCGTGCTGCAAGTGCCACATCATCATCTAAAGCTTTCATCTTCTTATGAAGATCCTCATCTCGTAACTTCTCCTGAATGAAGTTGTCCCACAACCTATTCTAGTCTAGCAACTTCTCTCTAGTGACGATTACCTTGATGAAGGGCTTCCAATCCTTGATAAACCCTTTCAAAGCAATCCTCAGTATATCAGAATCTAAAATAGTCACATTGATAGAAACAAGCTCATCTTTGACCTAAGACAACCTCGTTAGATACGAAGTCACTCCTTTACCCTGCATCATCTTGGTGGACTTCAACTTATCCTCCAATACCAACGCCAGGTTCTCGCTCTTATTCTGGAACAAATTCTGAAGAGCCATCCACATCTCATGTGCAATGTTCTTCCTGGACAAATGAGGCATAAGGAAGTCCTTCGCATCCAATTCTTTGTACACTTCCAAATCCTTAGGGTCAGTCGGCTTCTTACTGGCTTTCTCGGAGAATTCCCACATCATGTTGAACTGCAAGACCAACTTGATCCTTTCCTTCCATGGACTATAGTTGGGCAACCATTCCAACCTATCCTCATATCAGAGACCAACCTACAACTTCGACATTGTAGTGAGCCCTTCACCTACAATGTGACCAACTCCCTCTTAAGTTGTACTTTGTTGTGTACACTCTAATTCACTCTCCCTCAAAGTAGCTCAAACACCCTTTGATACCATGTTTTTTTTCCACGGTCCTAGTGTCTAAGATAGAATCTTAGATCACTGATGCTACCAAACCAAGAATAACAATGAAGCTACTTTGCATGATGGAATATAAACAACAATAAATCTACTAGTGCATAAAATATACATAACTTTGTACAAAAGTAATACAACAGTCTAGGGCTCCCGTAACAGGGATAATGGCCCTCAAATATCCACAAGTACAAGAATACAAATACAAAATAATCTCATGGTCTAGCTGATGTAGTTGACAATAACAACTTCTTTATCATATCCTGTGCACTTGCGGGTCCTTCGCTCCCAATCTGCAACACTTACCTCTATCAATGCACCAACTCCTTTAGGCCACTAAACTGGGTCCCCATAATCCGCCCTTTAACTGATCATATAAGTCCATCTATCATCAACACATAGGGACTTCTGCCCACTTTTTCTCCTCAGCTCTTTTGGGACTTGTCTTCCCACTATAGTCTTCCTATGCTGCTCCAACAAAGACTAACATAGGGTAGGAAGGTTGCCACCTATCACCACCAAATGTCACTTCTTCAATGATGAACATGGGTTGTCAAATCTACTCCTCTATATGGCCAAACCTTGAGCTCCAATCTGCCTCTTCTACGAGCTTCCATTGTCCAACAAGGAGCTACTTAGGCTACACACACTTCACCCAACTTACAGTTGTCTAACATCCTTCTTGTCGACTGTTATAGCGCTACTCTTGGACCCTTTCTTACTGCCCTCCAACAATCCACAAGGTGTCAAATGCAAACCACATCGATATAACAACAAATTCAACATAAAATCAACATCACCATACCTTAAATACGGTGTCACTCTATTGTAGGTTAGAATGACTGGTTAGGGCATGATAACAGTCCACATCAACCCTTTCTAACGCCAAATGGCCTCCTCTGTAGCTGCCTCCTTCTTGAGTGTTGTCCCTTTGTGCTTAAGTTATGGGTTGTTATAACCCTCCAAATAGGCTTGCGTTACCTTCACAACTATGATATAGGGCTGCAACCCTCCTCTATTCTCAAAACTAGACTAGAGGCACCTTAAAATGAAGACAACCTGCCACTAAACACACTTAAAACCAACCCATATTTTCTCCTTGAGGTCGCGGACTTCCTCTGCTCCTACTAGGCCCCTGAAATAGTTATGAACATACTTCAAAATAGCTATATTTCCAAACTCAACCTTCCTCCTAGAGCTGCGGCTACCTTGGAAGTTGATTTACTATGAAATGTTGCACTTGGATGATCTATTATGACTCCAAATTCACCTTCTACGCATACACAATAAAAAGGCTCCAACAAATTACACAAAGAGGATACACAATAGAAGGGCTCCAATGAATTACACAGACAGGGATTACAAACCTGTCATGTGCCTTGTCCAACTCAAGCCTACATGAACCACATGCCACAAGCCCACACTTTACCTTCAAAAATTCATATCTCCACATAGACAACTCAAATTTTGATGATTTTTGTTTCCTTGGATTTGTCTCAATGTCCTCTATCGTCTCCGTCCATCACATGTCTAGCGGGCCTCATGCATTCACACTTACATGCTTGGGTGCAAAGCCCACATCTTAGGTTCCAAGCCCACAATGCCCCATTGTGGTGCTCTAACCTCCAAACCCCGAACCCTAGGGCTTGGAGTACCTCCCAAGCTACTAAAATTCAACACTCCCTCTTATCAAGGGTGGTACTTGCAAGACTAGGAAGTAACTCACCATCATCATCACTACTCGCAACACTTGCTCAACCCCTGGCACCCACAACTGCAGCAATCCCTGTAAAATAGAATATGCCTCTCTTAGAGGTGTCCCTGTCATTGGAAGCATCTTGCTTCTTCTTCTCCTGAAATGTCTTCCACTCTCTCCATGATCCCTTCTTAGCAACTGTAGGAGCACCCTTACCCCCCAATGACCACATGCTCTTCTTGGGCCACAAAGTCTCCTTCTAAACCTACAAAATCCCTTTAGAAATTGACTCCCTCTAAGCCTCTAGAATCTAAACCACCTTCTTTGGAACATGTACCTGCTCTTCTGAAGTCTGCACTTGCACCTGCTTCTTTGGAACCTAATCCTCCATCTTCTTCTTCCCATGATCCATAGGCTTGCTCGTTACCTTGTATAGACCATGCTCTCTAACTCAAATCATGACACCTATGGAATTAGATTTTCTAGGCCCAAGTCTTGCCTTCCCACTCTGGAACAAGACCTCAAACCCCTTTTGCTCGATCATTGATACAGATATCACGTTATATCTGAGTCTTGGTATAAACAGTACATCCTAGACTCGCATCACCTGTCTTGACTCCATCTTGAATGGCACAAATTCTGATCCTTAGATCTCCTTCTAACTCTTGTCACCCAACACCATGTGCAACTTTGAGTCCCACTCAACTAGAGTCTTGAATACTTGTTGTGACCCTGTCATATGCTTCGACGCTCTACTGTCCACTTACCATGCAGCCTCATCAATGGTACCTTACAAGAAATGAGATATCAAGGCAAAATCCTCTTCCTTTAACCTCCTGATGAGAGCATCTATCTCAGCAAAAGTGAAATTCCCAACGACCTAGTTCCCTTTCTTCTTCTTGTCATCTCCCATCTTCTTCTTCATCGGACATCTTGTTGAAAAATGACCCATCTCGCCACAATGGAAACACTTGATTTTACTTAAGTCCATCTTTTACTTGCCCTTCATTCATGTTGTAAGTGCCAAGTCATCATCTAAAGCTTTCTTCTTGTTATGAAGATCCTCGTCTCGTAACTCCTCCTAAATGAAGTCGTCCCACAACCTATTATAGTCTAGAAACTTATCTCTAGCAACGATCCCCTTGATGAAGGGCTTCCATTCCCTAATAAATCCTTTCAAAGCAATCCTCAGCATATCAGAATTTGAAATAGTCACACCGACAAAAACAAGCTCATATTTGACCTAAGACAACCTCGTCACATACAGAGTCACTCCTTCAGCCTGCATCATCTTGGTGGACTTCAACTTATCCTCCAAAACCAGCACCAGCTTCTCGTTCTTATTCTGGAACAAGTTTTGAAGAGCCATCCACATCTCATGTGTAGTGTTCTTCTTGGAAAAATGAGGTATAAGGGAGTCCTTCATATCCAATTCCTCATACACTTCCAGATCTTTAGGGTCAGTCAGCTTCTTGCTAGATTTCTCAGTGAATTCCCAGATCATGTTGACCTGCAAGACCAACTTGATCCTTTGCTTCCACAGACTATAGTTGGACAACCCTTCCAACCTATACTCATACCAGAGACCAACCTGAAACTTCGACATTGTAGTGAGCCCTTCACCTACAAGGTGACCAACTCCCTCTTAAGTTGTACTATTTTGTGTACACTCTAATTCACTCTCCCTCAAAGTAGCTCAAACACCCTCTGATACCATGTTGTTTTTCCACGATCCTAGTGTCTAGGATAGAATCTTAGATCATTGATGCTACCAAAACAAGAATAACAATGAAGCTACTTTTCACAACGAAATATAAACAAAAATAAATCTACTAGTGCATAAAATATACATAATTTTGTACAAAAGTAATACAACAGTCTAGGGATCCCATACCAAGGATAATGGCCCTCAAATATCCACAAGTACAAGAATACAAATACAAGATAATCTCATGGTCTAGATGACGTAGTTGACAATAACAACTTCATGTACACTTGCGGGTCCTTCGCTCCTAATCTGCAACACCTACCTCTATCATTGCACCAACTCCTTTAGGCCACTGAACTCGGTCTCCACAATATGCCCTTTAATTGTTCATATAAGTCCATTTATCATCAAGACATAGGGACTTCTGCCCACTATTTCTCCTCATCTCTTTTGGGACTTGTCTTTCAACTATAGTCTTCCTATGCTGCTCTGATGAAGAGTAACATAGGGCAGGAGGGTTCCCACCTATCACCATCAAATGTCACTTCTTCAATGATGAACAAGGGTTGTCAAATCTACTCCTTTGGATGGCCAAACCTTGAGCTCCAATCTTCCTCTTCTACTAGCCTCCTTTGTCCACCAAAGAGCTACTTAGGCTACACACACTTCACCCAACTTACAGTTGTCCAATGTCTTTCTTGTCCACTGCTCTAGGGCTACTCTTGGACCCTTTCTCACCGCCATCCAACAATCCATAAGGTGTCCAATACAAACCACATCCATATAGAAACAATTTCAACATAAAATCAACATCACCATACCTCAAATCTTGTCACTTTGTTGTATGTTAGATTGACTGGTTAGGGCATGATAACAGTCCACATCAGCGCTTGATAACAGAGGAGTGAAAGCAATGATAACAGTCCATTGGTTAGGGCATGATAATAGTCCACAATCCCTCTGTGCTTGAATTTTGGGTTATTCTAGCCCTCCAAACAGGGATGCGACACCTTCACAATTGTGATCTAGAGTTGTGGCCCTCCTCTATTCTCAAAACCAGACCTGCGACACCTCCAAATGAAGACAACCTGCCACTAAACACACTCAAAACCAACCCAGACTTTCTCCTTGAGGTTGTAGCTTTCCTCATCCCCTGAAATAGTTATGAACAGACTTCAAAACAACCGTATTTCCAAGATCAGCCTTCCTCCTAGAGCTGTGGCTACCTCAAAAGTTGTTTTACTATGAAATGTTGCACTTGGATGATGTGTTATGACTTCAAACTCACCTTCTATTTATACACAATAGAAAGGATCCAACGAATTGCACAAAGAGGGCTTTCCAACCTGTCATGTGTCTTGTCTGACTCAAGTCTACATGAACCTCATGCCACATGCCCACACGTTACCTTCAAAAATCCATATCTCCACATAGACAACTATGATTTTGATGATTTTTGTTGTGTTGGATTCGTATCAATGTCCTGTATCATCTCCATTCATCACATGTCTAGTAGGCCTTGTTAGCGCTTGGAATTCACCTAGGCTGAGATAGACAAACTCTCAAGGCTACATCAAACCATTTCACCTCGTAGCTAGCCCTACGAGGTATGAGAAGGCTCTCTCGGTCAAAACTCGATGGATTTTGTCAATAGGATGAGTTGACCAATTAGGAACAAGGATTTTAGGCTAGTAAACTGATATGCGGGGATGGGTTTAGAGTTTTTGGATTGTTGGGTGGCAATTGGAGGGAGTGCAATTCAGGGTGCGGGGATTGAGCTCAGTTTTGCAGGTGATTCCTTGGGGCAAGGTAGGAATCTATGCTGATGCCTTTAGTTGAAAGAGATGATCAAGGAGGAAAGGAGAAGCTAAAGAGGGCAAAAAATGAATTCGAATCCTCTCTAGACAGTGGAAAACATAAATTTTAAACAAAATTGAAAGATGAGCATGGCATGCATGAATTCAAACTTTATCACTTCTTTTGTTTAAATAGCAGCAAGAGATTAAGAAATGGAACACATAAACACACTTACAAGTAGAGAACACACCATCAACACAAAAATCCACAAGAATCCACAATGATGTCTGCAAACCCCTGGCCTTCCTTTTCTTTAAATTGCAGAGATAGATGTACAATATACAATAAAGCTTTCTCCCACAAGAGTCCAACCATGAAAATGAGAAAGAGAGAGCATAATATAGACCATCTAACTCCTTTACCCACCTCTAGGGGTCGAGCTCAGCTTCCTAGGAGCAGTTTGAACTAATTCTAAATTAAGCACTAGATAATAGGC